>JAQIWH010001345.1:0-32719 GCA_034695005.1 Cryptops parisi | reverse complement strand
AAAATAAAAAGAGGGGGAGGTACGAAAGAGAAAAAGGGGAAGAGGGAGGGGGGAAGCAATAGTTCCATAGAAGGGGGACCCCTGCGTTACAAAATCGGTGGAAATAAGAATTGTTGTGTGGTGCACTCATCTGGTGCACGCACCTTTCATTGGAATGATGTCGTCTCTTCTTTCATTCCATTGCACGCTCACACATACCACTAGCTGGTAGGTTGCCTTTTACTTTTCTTTTTTGTTTATTCCAAATGTTTTTGTTTTTTTGTGTTTGTTTCTAATCTTCGCACATACTTTTACATCTTCATCTTCTTTACCGGAAAATCTCTTGTCGACCCTTCTTTTTTTGTTTTTATTTTTTTCATTATTAATTTTAAACCACCAATTTTAAACAAACAATATTTTCTTTCAAAATATATTTTTTATTTGTAATGAGGTCTATTTTATCTATTTGTTAACTGGCTGTATGCAATACAATTAAGTATAACAGAGAAGCTGTTTATATTTGTTGTTGCAGTATTAGAATACGTTTGTCAGTATGTATTTATATTTGTTGTATAATATGTATAAAATATGTTATAAATTGTTATAAATTAACTAAAAAGTTTTATTATAAATTTTAATGATTTATGCTGAATGACATTAGATATGGTACAAATTAATTTGATAATTTGTACCACACTTAAAAAATTTATAAATATAAACCTGTCATGCTACATTCATTGCACTTGGGTATCAGAGAAACCATTTATTTCGTATTATTAGATTATTTTTTTAAATATACAATATATTATATACAATACTTTACACACGTCATAGATATGGTTATGATAAGGATACATAATTTAAATTAAGTTGCGTCAAATGAACAAAAATTAAATATAAATATTTTTACATTTTTTCAACTATAAACATATTTTTACGAAAACGTGTTATAATATAATTTTAATTAGCATTTACATGTTAATTTTTTATTGCATAAACTGTATAACAGCTTGATTAATTTTCTTTATAAATGCCTTAAAAATTTGTTTTTATTTGCTACATGATTTGCAGTGAAGGTATGCAGAGAAGCAATTCACTCACTTGCATACTGCTCTTATTTACGAATTTTATATTTAAAATGGCTATGTTTATAATTTTGTGAATTGGTTTGTTGAAACAATATTTTATTTAAAAGTATCTAAAATAGTGATTTATAGATATGCATAACGGTTCACAGAATAGCAAATAATGGATTAGCTTTCCAGCAATGCTTTTGTATAATACAGAAAGACGTATTGAAGACGGAAACTAAAGCTAAACAATAATAAAAAGCATACGAGAATAATTAATTAAAAGCAAATAATCCGAACGTCAATAATTGAGTGAAAACAATAGTCGTTTTAAATTATTCAGTCTGTTGTCCGATTAGTTGTTGCCTGTGCTGTTTTGAATGGATTCATTCTGTTCGAAGAGCATCGGATGATTAGTTTTCTCTCGGAATACAGAACAGGTACTATTATACGCTATTAGGTGGCGTGTATGTTTACATTGAATTTAGAAGTTGATGTTGGAAGAGGGATTTTTGACTTGTTTACACCGTCGACCACAATGACAACGTCACGAGTGGGAGGATGAAAACTCGAGCAGTAGAAATTACATTAACGTTTTCCGAATTTCGCCAGTCGATGTCGAACGAACCGTGCATAATGAAGATGCTTGCCATTCGGTTGAAACATAATTAATGCCAGAGGTTCTCGAGTAAACCATCTCAAACCACGTAGTCGTGTTACTCCCCCCGACGACGTGCAAAGAAAGTCGAAAAGGAAGGAAGAGGGAAGCGATGCGACAACGAATTTTTGTCGTTCCAGGAAATGAAGATTGGCAGTGTCTGTGTGTGTGTCATTGTGTTTGGGTATGTCTGTAAGTGTGGGGTTTGTGTGCATCTTCATCTTGTCGTGTTTTTTTTTGTTACTCTAAATCGAGTAGAAACGGATATTAGACTCCATTTAAGTTTCCTTTTTGCTCCCCTTCTTTGCATTAAAATGTGAAGTAGTCGCATGGTGGACATCACTAAAACGAAATAAACATCGGATTTCACCACCAACAGTCGTTGTTTGCCATCTTCACGGTGGAATGGAGGGTGTAATAATATGGAGTGATGATTTATACAATGCAGACATTTTGCACTCGACACACCAAAGGAAGGGGGAAAAAAAAAGGCATTCAATGGTTGTGTATTTTGGTAAAAGGAAGTTTACATAAAGAAGATGGCGCAATTGAGGAAATGGAAAACGGAAAGAACAGTTGTTAGATTATAGTCATACATGAAAGGATTGTGTTTAGAGAAAAAAAAGGGATTGTGTGTCGGAAATGGTTTCTTTTATACATGCATTCATATATACATACATACAAGTTTATACACTAGATACAATAGTAGTATTGTTTTGTTTCAAAATTCTTAGGTACAGGATGTTTTTGTTGTACAATAATTAGTAGTTATCGACATGTTGACATTTCATTGGGGAGCTACATGATTACACTATAATGCGGTTTAACCTAGTTGACAATTGAAGGGCTTGCTGTAAAGGGGTGTTAAGTAACATTTTTACAATTTTGATGAATAAGCGTTTAAACATCTTTACTTGCCTTGCTGTGTCTATGGGTTGCTTTAGTATTCTTGCACTAATATTTTTGCACATATCGTTGTTTTGCTCAAAATTATGCGCTAAGAAGGTAGAATTTCACCAGATTATTTTTAACAAAAATGTTACTTACACTCTTTTACACTAGGTCTTTCAATTAATAGTTTAATAAAGAATGAAACTCATACAATTTTTTTTCACTGTTTTATTATTTAATACACTATTTAATAAATGGATTAAATTATTTTATTAATGTTTTTCATTAAAAGTACATTAGACTACATTGCATAGGGAATAAGTGCCAATATGTCTTGTAATTCTCAAATTAACCCAAGTTAACTAACCAAAAATTAAGAAACAAAAATCAATAAGTTTCGTGATTCGTGAATAATAAAGAAATAACAAAATGATATTGACACACATTATGCATGTTATTGTAAAAGTATACCCTTCAATACATTGTTTGTTCAATGCCTGTTATTGAAATGCGTGAGCAACTTTTTTATACTCTCCCCTCCAACTGACGAATTCGCTTCAGTTTTGTGCAAGTATTGCAGGGCCACCATTTTTAATTCCATTGGTTTGGAATTGTCATCTTTTAATTTTGCTTGTTATTTAATCGAACAAGTAGTAGCCGGACGTAAATAACCACTGTTTTGGTAACGAAATTGTACGACAACGATTCCAAACCAATAAAACTGTGAAAATGATGGCCCTGAAATGGTTGCACAAAACTGGAGCGAATTCGTCAGCGAGGGTATCGAAACGTTGTTCCTACGTTTCAATAAGTGTTTACAGCCGTTAAACAAATATGTGTATAAACTAATAAAGAATGTACCTTTACACTAACATACTGAACATAATGTGCACAGTATATTCTTTCATTTTTGTTTATTCACGAGTGAAACTTAATTCACTCGCGTATATACTTTATGTCGAATAGTAGGAAAATGCAATTATTTAGTAGTTATTTAATGTTATATCACCTTATTAAAAAAAAAAACTTTACTGACACGCATAAACAGTACTGTTGCCGTTTAATTAAATTTCACGGTCGTGAGTTGGAGCGATCAACCGAAAATAATTACATCACTTTTCTGCGATGTCATCTTCCATCCACAAAAAAAAAAATACATACGGAAAAGACTTTTTGACCTCCATCTTCTTTTCTAAACTCACTGTAGTAGTGTTCTCTTTTTATTTTACGGTCAATTTTTTTTTTCTTTACAGTTTTTTTTTTTATATTATCATCATCATCCCTGTCTACTTTCTTTCACCATTTTGTTCGCTGCTGTTTTTTTTTTCAAGGACATCCTTATCTTCATCTCACCAAGGAACCATCCGATTATATGAAGGTGGAAAAGAGGAGGGTTGTGGGCCCGATCCTTTAGGATTTGTAGGCGGTGTAGAAAAATGGCCCAGAACATTGGCATTCATGTCGTTAGCTGGCAAGCCTAAGCACACCACACTGGAATTCCCATTCCGAGCACGTACACTATAGTAGGTCTTCCACCCCCTTAGTGTCTGCCCCCTACGTTAAACCACGTAGGAAATTCGTGGTCACCTTTATATCTAACCCACTACCAACTTGCCAGGAGTAGGCCTACCGCGCAACGTCACTGGCATGCCATCGTTTGGCAAGCTGAAATACTAGTGTTGTAATAGATGGTTGGATGTAATAGATTGGTTTGACAGGTTGATTTGTAACGTTGCAAACTAGTTGTACGCAAAAGGGGGTGTTGATAAACGCGCCGCCTACGAAAACATTAGTGTCCAATAAAAAGGATGGGTTATAAATCTAACTGCGAAAGTTAAGTCCTCGATTCGTTTTCAGTCGCCGACTGTAAAACAAATCAATTTTAGCATTTTTTTTTAAAAATTATGTCGATATTATTAGTGCACGGAGTCTTCCATTTACGTTAGTTTCAGTATTTGTCATTTGTTTTTATTTTAAACGAGACAAGAGTTTCACTTTATAAACTATAAAACAAGCAAATGGTCACATTTAGAAGTAGCAAAACGTGTTAAATAAAAGATACACGTAAATACAAATTATGCGTCAAAAGTGATGGTTTTGGATACTCGCTTTATGCAAGAAACTTCTGTTATTATGCGATTCTGTGCAGTGGTGCACGAGTCATTGAAAGCTTCAAAACTGTTGCCTCGTTCTTCCACAATGTTTACGTCACGTGTGGCGCAAATGCTGGCCTTCACGCTGGAATAGTCCGATGTTCCCTTTGTGCAAATTTCAATTTATGCGAATTTTCAATTCATGCGATTGAAAGTTTTACAGATTGTATGAAATAAAGTCGTAGGAAACAAAGTCAAAAGCATGACAAAGAAACAAAAGTCATGAAAAAACGTCAAAAAATAAATAAACTGAAAACAAGTCCAAAAAAATAAATAAAATGAAAACAGTCAAAAAATTTTTTGGACTTCTTTTTTAGTTTTGTTTGATTAAGTCTTGTTTTTTTGACTTTGTTTCCTGTGACTATTTCCCACAAGCGTTTTACAGACGGTAATCTTCGCGTAAGACGATGATTATTTTTAACAGTAAGTCTAAATACGAGCGTATGTTACCAGAAGTGTATACTCTTTAGAGAAATATGAAATAACATCTTGTGTGAAACTGTTTAGTTTAGTTAACATTTCTTCTAAAAAAAAAAATTAAACGTAAATTTAAGCCTATCTGTAAATCTAACTTAAATTCACGTAACTATTCCAATGCTGATTTTATGCATTTTTTATTCCAGGTTTGGCATTCTATAAAATGCCTGAACTCGATACATTTCCTTAACGTGTGTATACTGTATGTTATTTTGTAAAAATGGATCACATTATGAAAAATGTATTTCAATACGATTATTGTTTATCACCCAATTTTAGTTTATACACGGTGATCGAATTTAAATAACAATAATATCTTTTATTTTTTTAATAGAAAACAAAGATTGAAAAAATTCTTGTCCTAGTCTGGGATCGAATTATTTAATTTGATACTATCGATACTATTTAATTCCGAAAAAATAGTATCTATTGTTTAAGAATGGTTATTAAATTCAAACAAAGCACTGCACAATATTTTATAGCTTTCTAAAACTTTTTTTAGATTTTAAATTTGATAATAAAATACACTTTGAATCAACTGCCGTTCGCCTCATCTGTTTGAAATTAAATTTCTTTTGTTCCGAAAATAAAAAATTGGATGATTTCGTATACGTAATATGTACCAGTACTTTGGATGAAATTTGAGAGTTTTTATTTTATAAAAAGTTCCATTTCCGGAATTATCTTAAATGAAATTTTATTTTATACTTCGAAACAGAACCTTGATACCAGTGTATTTATCATAATTTTAGAATATCAATTTTTTTATAAGTTCATGTTATTTACATAATCTAACGACTTTAAAAGTTCCGAAACAGGAAACGACTTTTTTTTTTGGTATGTGGTTTCTTTTGAAACATTTTGTTTGGAAATAGGCTTAAGTTTTCGAGTTTTAGGTACTATATCGTAACTTTGTTATGTGGATGTCGGTTATGGACTTTTTAAATTCTAATGTTTTATTCAACACTTTTAGCCATTCTAACTGTAAAACGGCTTTAAGAAAAGTGTTAAAAAATATCCGTAAAGCCTTGAAAAAATGAAGAAAGGAGAAAAGCTTTCTAGCGTTTAAAGATTATGAAAGAACGACGGACTGGTAGAAAACAATCCTGTTCCCTGAGAATTGAGTTTGCTCCGATTCATTCAAATAATATTAAGACAAACTTGATGGTAGATGGTGACACACTTTTTCCCTATTTTTTTTCTATCTCTGTCGACTCAATAAGATTGCCACGGAGACACAGGGATTGTGCGGAACATCTAACAACGCACAGTCGATGCGATTTCCGGACATATTTCCCTGATGACGGTGATCCGGAAATGGAATCTTTCCCTATGGTGCCTGCTTATCGTTCTTCCACCATTTTCTCTTTCCTCCCCCTTTCGCAGGTATTTGTTTTTGCAGAAGGAAACGAGAGACCTTCGACTCCAATTTGGAAATGAGATCTCTCTTTCTCCTCACATATATACATATATATACCCTCTGCACTCTTCCATACATACACCCTCTCATACACCCGCACCCAATCCTACACACGCCACACAAACAAGCAGAACGAAGTGCTGCATGACGAGTGTTGTCTCCGATAACGACTTCAATGCCAACATCATCATCATCTCGAGCCACGTTTTATCTCGTTATTCTAACCACGACGACAAGGAAATAAAATAAGAGTCATTCTTTTTTTTCTCTAAAGGAGAGGGAGGAGAATGCTATTGTGTACCCCACTACCGGTGTGGCTGCTAAGAAACTCCAAAATAGAAGAGAGTGCAAGAGCGAAAAGAGCGTAGAATGGAACACAACGTGCAATATCTTGTGTCATGTTTTCCTGGGTTCTTGTGTTCCCGGATATGGCGTTTCTAATCAGAATGACAGTAAGGAAAAGAAAATTCTCTTTATTTTTTTTTTCTGGATAAAGTTGTTGTTTCGCGTGACAAAGCTAGGAAACAGTTGCTTAAGATAGAGTAACTGCTTCGTAGCTATCTCAAAGCTTGTAAAAAATATACAAAAAACATCACGGCTTTAGTTTTTGGTGGATGTTCTTCGTGGAAGCTTAAAAGAAACAAACATTGACTCATATTTTCTTGGAACTTCTTATGAAATGTTTTGATCATAACGGGTGTCATTTTTTATAACTTGATATAACTTGTTTTTCAATAGAACGTTCGTTTATTATAGTCTAGCGAAATTTTGTCTCATATAACAAAAATCTAGAATTGTTATTCTCGACCTACATTAGTAACACTGCATACAAGGATCTGACAATATTTAAATAGGTTGCTTTTATGACGTACACGTGAGTACAGCAGATAAGCCAACCAACGTTAATAGTTTTTGTTTAGTTTCGGTTTTCGAAAATGACGAAACAACATATTTATGCAGGAAGTTTTAGATATACTTTATATGCGGTTTTACACAGCCACACGACGAGAGCAAAATTTCTCCAAAATGCTCATTATATGCGAAGAAAATTCGCTATTATGTGATTTTATGCAGTGTTGCACAAGTGTTTAAGCGTTAAAGTTTATCATAATTTTGATGTATGCAAATTAGAAAGAGTAAAACTTAACCATCGCATAATCTTTCAGAAGGGCATCAATCACATAAGTTGAGAAAGTTTTGTCGAAAACGTTTTGTATTCAATTATCAAATTTAATTCTTGATAAAATGGTAACTATTTTCATAGACCATTAAACATTAGCGACTTTTATCGTTCGTTGTTTAAATTTATTAAGTTTGCAGTTGATAATTACACTAAAAATAGATATCTTTTTTTGCAACATTGAAATTCTGGAAATTCATGAAAAGACGACATTAGGCAAATCAGCGAGTACCGGCAGTTCATGTTTTTAAGCAAAACTTCTAGTTCATTTAGTTTTGTATTCAATTAAATTCACTCACGCTGAAGAAAGGGACAAAAAAACTTTATATTACAAAAGAAGAAAAAGGCTAGGTACTTCTCGTGCTCGATTTCTTCACTCAAGTTTTTGTTCAATTCAGGTCCATTAGAAAGTTCTTGGCCATTTAGGAACTCCTCCTCTTGGTAAGAGTTGAGTCAGAGCTTTTAGCTATAGTGTGTGTGTATGTATGTGTGTCTGTGTGTGTTTTCTTTGGTCACTTGGTTTTCAGCAGCTTCTGGCAATTTCTATTCGTTAAGCCGATACGCCTCTCGTCTTTTCGATTGAAGGTTGTTTTGTCCCTGGCGTTTTTATTTTCTGTAAAGGGTGGTTCAACGAAACGATTTTTTTTTTTTGCTTTTATAAAAGTATTGTTTTTTATGTCGTAGAATTTTTTTGTATAAAAAAATACTCGGAATAAGAGAACGATAAGTTGTTTATAGTTACGCCATAAAAACGTCACATTCTAAAAGATTCTGTGCAGATTTTTATGAAACTGTTATTTTTCTTTTTAAACTTTTGAGACGATGATTTATTTTACGATTTTTAACACATGTCGAATTTAATTTTAGGAGTTTGGACTTGAAGCACGAACATCATTTTACTGTTCTTGTTTAGTGTCGAGGGAAATCGTGTTTTCAATGCAAGATTGATTTTATTGAGTTCGGCCGATAATGTTCGATGGTATCGAGTGTCGTGTCGGAGACTGGTTTAATCTAAAAAAGAAAGACACTTGTGGTTTTGTTATAGTGTCATTAACGACTTCATTTTATAGGCAGTAAAGACGAATAAACCTGTATTTCTGTTTTTATCGTAGGGTTGGATACAACTCGATAAGTAAACTAACAAAGTGCTTTCAAAAGCATTTATTTTATCTTAAAACGAAATAAAGGTTACAAAGACGGAAAGCATATGCTCAAATTACCTTGTATAAGGTGTGTATATCTAACATGCGTAAGATAGGGGTAAAGAGGCAAAGTTTGCTATTTAGCGTTGGCTGTGGTTAAATAACAACTTTGTTAAGGTTCGTTCATGACGTCATAAAAACGTGTGGCTATTCTAAGTGTCAGCTGTGGTCAAGAAAAGAACATGTGTGTTCTTGAAAGTTTTATTTCACTTCTGTATGTCAGCTTATAGAAAACCTGAGTTTATATGCAGTACTAGTAAATATCCCGTAAAAATTACGGGAAGTTTTTTGTTTTTCATTACGCAATTTATTGTTTTAACTCATGCTGCTTTGCAACATTTGGTAGTTATTTATTGTTTTAGCTCGTTTAGCTTGACAATATTCGTTACAGTGTAGAGTATCCATTTTGGCATTTTCACACACAGTGGCGCTTCCATAGATGGTGAGGAGGCACGTTCTAGTCTTTTATTATTGAAGATGTTTGTTCACATTCACTTATATAACTAATAAATGTTAACTTGCCAACGAAATTAGTTACTAGTAACATTTTTTGGTGTCCGGCTCACACGCACTTCTTGGTGTGACAAGTCGAACAATTTGAGAACAATTGTAACGTTAGTTTTTTACCCAATTGACAAAATCTGGTTGGGCAAAAAGCCGGCATCACAGCATTGTACTAATTGCACGACTTGCTACACTAAAAATTGCGTGTGATAGGAGACTTTTATGTTTATTTGAGAATAATTGTCGGAAATTCTGCGGTTACACTTTGACAGAATGCGTATCTTACTGAATTATTTTCTCTTATCTGTCGTTTTTATGTCCGCAATTCTAACTCTACTTTAATTATAAATTTTTGTTAAAGCTTTTTACTGTTTTTTGTTTCAATAAAAAATGTGATGTTTCGATGGTCGTTTTTTCCCCGAAAGGATACAAAAAATCGAGTTAGTTGTTTTTTTATTATTTAAACTGTTACCACAGTGACGAAATGGGTGGGGACAAAAAGTCACCAGAGTGATTCATGATCTTTGGCGACGAAGGAATGGCTACTTCTCTTGCGGCCAACACGACGTCTTAGTTTTCCGAAACGTCGGAAGAAGCAATTGGTGACCACGTCAACATGTCTTGGCGTTCATTCCGCCCCCGCCATTCCTTGGGGGACATGATTCGTGGTTGAACCTAGTAGACATGGTCGTTCATCTTTCTCTTTCCACTTCCCCTTTTGGTCTAAAGGGTCTACAACACTCTGGAGGTAGAGGTTTCCGGAGAGAGTGATTGAACAACTGCTGCAGTGGCTGCATTGCGTTCTAAGTAGGATGAAAGTTGTTCAAGAGGATAGCGTACGACACGCTAGACAGACCACTGGTTTCTATAAAGTTATAGTTTTACCGGAGCATGTTTCTGGTAGAGTTGTTGATGATATAAAGCTGTGTGATATACTTAAACATAAACAAGAGATTTTCCGCACTGCAAACCATATTATGTATTTTTTCAGTAGGCAAGTTTTGAAGTTTATAAGGCTACTTTAGAATTGTAAGATACTTTAAGTTACGTTAAAGCTAAGTTAACTTAAACATGATCAACGAGATAAAAATGCATCTTATGCTTAACTTGCGTATTTTACATATTTGATGAGTGAGATAGTTTACAGAGTGGGCCTATAATTAAGTAATCTTCTAATAAACATTTTTCAAAAAATGTTTCATATGGCTTCTTGACAAGCGATTTTTGGTGTGACAATTGAAGCAATTTGTGGACAACTGTGACGTCAGTTACTTGCTTAATGAAAACTGGATGGCAATATGTCAAAGTTATTCACAAATTTCTCAAATTGTCATACCAAAAATTTTCTTTAAATTGTCATACTCTATGATGCCAAAAAAATAAGAAATGTTTTGGAAACATATGCTTGAAAATATCATTTTGTAATACGTAACCAATTTTATACATTTAGAAATTTTGTTTTTATAAATAGTGCTTTTTTTATTTGGTATGCTCTGAACTTTATTAACTTATTGAACTACTGCAAGATTAAATGTGTATATTCTAGAGTATAACTACTAACTCTTTTGGAATTTTCCCAAAACAGCGATTCTGGTAAGAACAAAAATATTGTAGTTTTTTTTTTCGTGCAAAAAAGAAATTGCCTTCATCTAGTCAAAGTAGACCTACAAGTACAATTAATTCAAAAACTTTTTGTATACTTTACTTTTTTTTGTACGATTCGAAATTTAGAAGGACGTTTCGCAGTTGGTTTCAGAACTGTGTACAATTTTTCGTATGTAACAGGGTGTCGCAAAGTTTTGATAAGCTAAGTAAACCTATATCTTTAAAGCAGTTTATTGCGAAACATCGCTTTATTCAACCTGACGACATAAAACACCATAAAGTTGACAACAAAAGTTTCAACGCATACACTTTTTAGAAAACTACTTTTCAAAAAATTCCATTTTTTTTCCTTGGTCGTTCACGTGAACCGTAGTGTCATGTTGAAAATTGCATTGAAATTAAATATAAAAAAAAAGATTTTTGAGGAACATTGTGACCGTTGGCATTGTGCCCAGTATCATCTCATTCTACTTTTTTTTGTCCCCTAGCTCTTGTGCAACTCTTATCTTTGGTAGACATTCCCTTTTTTTTTCCCCTATTTCTTAGTGGCGAGCTGTGCCACCTTTTCTTTAGGTCCTTGTGAAGAAGAACAAGGCTTTATCATCTGGTCTTCGAAGATGAACAAGAAAAGACATGTTCTTATGATTTTTTTTTTATCTATCATTCGCTAAAACAGAACATAACACACTTTTCTTCATCATCATCTTTCAACTTCCGTTGTTTATCATCAACAGTTTCCCAAGTCATTGTTTACTAATTTTTTTTTCTATAGGTTAATCCTTACGCGACAATGTTTTTCATTATTTTTCCAAGACGTGTACATTTTTTTTTATATTTGTTTCAAATTGTCCCAATTTTTATTTTTATTTTTTTTTAGTAAAAGGTGTGAATTGGGAAGAAAAGGGGGCGTTGAAGATAGATGGCTGAAGGGAAGCTTATCGGACGTGAGAATTATTCACTGTCAAGTGGGATAGATCTCTCGAGAAATTTGGGTCATTCCCCCTTGACGGTGATGACCACACTAACGCTATCTTTTACCTGATAAACCGTGACACCGAATTGCCGTTGGCATTGCACGTGCAAGCTCACAAAAAACAACAACTCACTCGACCGAACCTTTCAACCTTTTTCTATTTACCTTCTCAATCCACATTGCTATAAATATTAATTCTATTTGCTAAAGTTGTCACTTTTATTTCATTTTATTATATATATATTTATATTTTTATCTTTCTGTATCGGAAAGTTAGCTAAGTGTGAAACTTATAAATTGTACGGTAACACGAGTTGAAAGAAATTAACGTCATGTATGCATATTGTTGAAGAGCAATTAATACATATGTGTAGGTTGACAAGATACAAATCGCTACTCTGAGTATCATTAGCATAAAGTTTTTAATCCAATTAGGAAGCTCGTTTGCTCGGTTGTTTATCGTTTCGTTAGTTATGTTTACGTAAAATGTGGTCGCAATGTTCGGATTTAAGTCATTCAGCGTCAACTCGAGTGCTTGGAATGTTGAAAACGGAATGTTTAAAACTTGCTTACTTTGTGAAAGTACTTAAAGCCCATTAACTACAATAACTCTTCATTAGTGAGATACTGTTTGTTATATAACATTGTAAACAATTTGAAATACAGTGTTCCTCAAAAAGAGGTTACTGTAGTGAATCTCAAGGATTTTGCTACTTTACGTGTTAAGATACGATGTCGAAAATATTAAGTGCAGTCAGTATACTGAAAGTACAGGATAACTTTAAAATATGTTGATTTGGGTGATAACATTGTAAACATACGCGTTAGTAATATTTCACATGATATTTCATATGCTAAAAATACTTTTTGTATTTTTTTAAAAAATTATTTAATAGTGAACTACACTACTAAATCGTGGATAACTTTCACTCCTAAATGAACAACTTTTCAATACACTTTATCGTTATTTGTTTTCACACTCTCTAAATTTAAACATTTTATAGGTAGAGGGTAGTGTCATTTATTTTCGATAAGACTGGAAAATTACTTTCATTTTCTCCTTTTTTGTTTTCAAAATTTTGTTTTTATCACACTCTTGGTTTTTCACATCCATACTCCTAACTTCATCCATATTTTTTCTCGGTGGCAAAGAAAAATAGTCTTTTGTGGAGCTCGTTTTCTTTGGACTAAAAGCATCTGTCATGTCTTCATCTACAACAACGTCCTCCTCCTTTTGCACACCCTCCATCCATTTTAGACCCCAACCAAAAAGATGACGTTTTTGCACTCGTAATTTGTCGCCGACTTTTCTACGTTCCAAGGTAGCGAGGGAAGAGTAGATAGCAAAAAAAAAAGTATTTTTTTTTCTTCTTTATACTTTTCTATTCAGCATTTTTTTCTCCTTTCGTTTTCTAGTAAGGTCCAAAGTGATAGGCGGCAGCCGATGGCAATCGCGTCTTCCACTCAGGCGTCGTCGTCTTCTTCGTCTACTTTCTCCTTAAGGAAACGCGTTGCATTCGTGGCTGATGGGAAGCATCACCGTCACTTCGACTCTGATTTTGAAGACGACGGTGATGTTCAATTCCCGTGACTGTCGCAGGAAGGAATGCTCTTAGCACCCACATGCACAACACACACACACACACACACACACACACACACACACACACACATAACCCCTCTTTTCCCCTTCTTTTTTTGCTTTTCACTCGTCTAATAGCCAACGAACCTACCAGATAATATTGGTTTTTTCCTTCAGTTTGTTTGGTTTTTTTTTGTTGCTTTTTTTTGGTTTTGCTTGTATTTGTAGTTCTTCGAACGAGGACTGTGTTTTCGCAATCGTCGACGAGGTCGTTGGGAACAAAAGCTATATTAGGTTGGAAGAGCCAAACGAAATAGGGGTCGTACACATTCCCCATTCCCTTCTTCGTCTAGTATACGTTTTTCCCTTTTTCCTACGTGTCAAACGATGGAATGAGTCGTTAGGGTTAAAGAGAAAACCTCGCCGAGTCGAGTGGGGATGTCAACTCAAATGGTTTGCAAAGTGATTGACAAAAAAATGATTCAACACATCCGAACTACACTGCTCACAAAAACCAGAGCATATTTAAAAATAGTTTGAAGATTTTGAAATATCCCCTAATTTTTGTGAGCAGTATATGTATACTTTGTGTAACATAATCGTGTCATCGTTCGAATTGATTTTTGTATTGATAAAATGTTACAAGTGAAATTCAATGACTGTTGAAAGGTATTTTGTTTATAATACAGTATAGAGTGCTTTAGATTTAAGTGAGATCCGCGTATGTGATTTTGCTTTTATGTGACGAAGGATGTTTTTTTTCAATTGGTCGTTAAAAGCAACAAAATTTTGTTATTACGCTGTTCTGTGCGTGGTGTCCTGACCGAACATTCCTGCAACTCTTTTGTTTCTTCTAAAATATACTATAAATATCACATATGTTAACAAAATTTTACTATTATGCCATTTCATGCGGCCGTGTCTTGACTGAACACTTGTGCTAAAATGTTTCCTCTAAAGTCTGAAACGTCAGATTGGTCGCAAATACTCGTACTATCTCTTGTGCTGGAGTTGTCTACTGCAAAACGCTTGTTCCATTTTATTGTACTATTAATATATACGAGTTTTGATTTTCAGTACGTGAGGTTTTTTTACAGAACGTTACTCTCGCATAAAATGAAGACTACCATATTTATTTTCAATGGACGTGAATTTGGTTTAAGGTTTATTCAAAAGCTTATGAAGGATAAAAAATATGAGAAGACAAAATACTGTAGATAAAAACTTTTCCAGTAATATAATGCTTATGCGCTGAAGTATTTACATTTGAAAGTGCAGTGTAGTAAACGGCTTGTTTGTCTAAAGATTTCATGGAACTTTCCATAAAATCTAATACACCTCCGCAAATTAAATTTCTCCGTAGTTTTTTACACTACGTCTACTACGTTTACTACTGTCCCTTAAAAGTAGACATATACAAAATGTGGGCCCTTGGGTGACCTGGTGGTCAGAGTATTTACCTCTGGTGGCAGAGTATTCACCTCTGGTGGGTTCGGTTCCCGCTCGTGCCATGTGGATTCAGTTTGAGGTCTGACACGACGGAAGCAGGTTTTCTCGTGGTTTTCCCGTTTCTCCTTGTATTATAAAACATATTTCATCATTATTTCTGTATTTCCTGATTCAATAAAGTCTGAGGGCCAACTGACAGCCGTAAGGCCGATCGGTGCCCTCGTTAAACTCGAAGCACGTACCTACCTATACAAAATGTGTCCTTGGGTTCTATTATCACACATTCTCGTTCATGTTAGTGACTGGTATCCAATTTACAAGTTTAAGTAGCTAGCCAACTAAAGGGTATATCGTTCATCCCGTAGGCTAACTAATAGGTGTGGAGTTTGAATTATGCATTTTTCTAGTTAACGTTTTCAAAGTTTCAAGGAGAGCATAAAACTTCATATGGAATAGAGATAATTTTCTTAACATGTCATTATCATCAAAAAGTCTCACAGACGAAAAAGAAAATGCCTTGCGGATCTTTTTTGATGAAACTTTCGCTCTCCACATTTTCAATTCATTTTGATAAGATTTCTTCAACAAGCACCCGAATAGTTTCAAGAGAGTTTCACTTAAGGGGTTGAAGAGACTTTGAGTGACATTAGTTGGTTTTCTTACATAATCAATATTTTATAGTTTTATATGTCAGCACTGGAGGGAATCAATAACAAAATGCAATAAGCGTTTCGAAAAGAAAAAAAGTCATTTGTTGCCATTATCATCATCATCATCATCATCATCATGGTGGATCTTAATTTGTAGGCAGTTGTCATCTTTACCATAAACAATAACCAGGAACTTTTTTTCCATTATTTTTTCAATGGGATTTTTTTATATATATTTATCTTTGTCACAAAGAAGTAGAAAGGCGACAAACGGGAGATTGGCGGATTCATTTCCGGTTCCGTTGCTGCCCAGCTGACAGGGACCTTTCCAATCAGAGTGGAAAGAAGAAGAAGGAAAAAAACTAACATGGCTGCTCACACGTGCTACCAGAAGCTTCTACGTTTCTTAGGGGGTAAAGGGGGGAAGAACTGATGGTGGTCGTCAGCCATTGAACCAACATGAGAGTTTGTCCCTTGAGGGGGCGCTGCTAGATGGAGAGGTTGGCGTCTTTTTCGAGGCTAGGATTGGTCGATGGTGTCGAGATGGTGCAAAGGCACCTGTTTTCAGGCGCCTTGTGGGAAAATAGATGCTGCTACTTTCATTAATCTGTCAGCTGCTGCTGCCGTGATTTTATGAACCGAGTTGCCACCCTGTGGTTTTTTTATTTTATCTTTAAAGCGTGCGTGTAAGGGGTGTTTTTACTTTGCCTTTTCCCCCCATTTTTTCCCTTGTTCATGGCACATGTCTTTTTTTTTCACCCCCACGTTTTTTTTCGTGTGTTTCGCTTTTATAAGCGATACAAGATGATGGGAACACGAAATTAAAATTTGCTGTAAGATAATATGAAACTTTTTAATAGATCTCCCTTTAAATGGCTGCTTTTTAAAATGTCGCCAACCTTGTCTTTCTTCTAGACACACACAAAAAAAGGTTATGTTCTTTTTAATAAACGTTGTCGTTGAGTTGGAAATTAAATTTGGGAAACCTACGTTAGGGATATTTCAAAGTCGTCTTCTTGGATTTACAAGTGACTTCAATTTGTTCTTAATCTTTGAATCAGAAGGTTTAAATGGT
The DNA here is from genome assembly GCA_034695005.1 of Cryptops parisi. NCBI lineage: Eukaryota > Metazoa > Arthropoda > Chilopoda > Scolopendromorpha > Cryptopidae > Cryptops > Cryptops parisi. The sequence goes on along the minus strand of JAQIWH010001345.1, from coordinate 15,851 downwards.
TGGGATTTTTTTTCAATGTACCAGTTTCGATCGCTTAAAGTAGATTGACATCTCTCTGCTGGAAGATTGGTCCACTGAGGCTTTGTCCATAAAATTGAACGTAATATCCTTTATGTTTGTATTATGTATATTGACAAGGTAATAAAAGCCGGTATACTTTGGGGAATGAAGTTATTGTAAGCTGAAATGCGGTAATGGACATCGCCGTAAGATTATGTGGATTCCAAATGTAAATGGAATTTTGACTACAGCTAAATTAAAGTTTAGTTCAATGTATACGTTTTCCAATAACGACACGTAAACCTTCACTTGGGCTTGTTTCGTCATTCTCAAAGGATTTCGCATTAACGAATTCGAGTCATCGTTTCACCATATCATTTGGTGGTCGACAGAAAGAGAGGACATTAACGAGTAGTGGTCAGAGAGGTTTTCGAAAAGGTCAATGTGAGACGAAGCAGAAAATTCCGAAAACCGGAAAAAAAAAATTAAGCTGTTCACAACTATGGATTTTTAGAATATTAATATTTTTTTCCCTTTAGTTCAGTCGGTAACAATGTCAAGTAACGAAAATGTCACTTTTAGTAATTTTGCTACTTGTTTTTTTAATATAACGTTATGAAAATCGATTGTTTTTTTTTTATAACAAAATTGAATTTATGGTTGATATTGTTCACTTGTTTTGTCGTCTTTTAACTTTAACTCTATTTCTTCGTTCATCTTTTCTTCTTAGCTCTTTTTTGCTATATAGCATTTTACGCATGCCGTTGCAACATGTGGTTGCTATGGTGGCCATTTTTTTCTCTTCTTTTAACCCCCGCGCTCCTGACTTGCCTAACGTTTTGAATGCGTTCCCCTAGGAGGGTTACTTTGACAAAAAATGTAGAAATGCCAAATGCCATAGCGCATTAAGTGAACATCCTAGATACGATAAAATTGCTTTCAAAACTTCCTCCACATGCATACCAATACACCACATCGGGGAAGAAAGATGAACTTGTCAATCAGTTTATCTGATTTAGTGATTCAGCTGTAGTGACAAATATTTAACAAGAATAACACGCACCTCGACGAAATTGCACGTAACGAATGTTGGGAGTGTTGAAAACTAGTATAACTAATAATACGCTGGATTGGTATAAAATTGCAGTTTTACAATACATACGTCACCGATAAACAGTAAAATCAGTGATTTTGTAAAATAACAAGTTGACCAGTTAACCAGTTAACTTAACAACTTTTTTTTACATTACTTAATGTTTTATGAAATATTCTATTTATTACTTCAACGGTATAACATTTTATAGTTTAAATTGAGTTATTCGACAATTAGAGGATCTGGTGTAAAAGAGTGTTTTGTAACATTTTGTCAAAGTTGAATTTGAAGCATTTTCGAATGTAGTAGGTGCAGTTCTACTCTTTTATGGTTTTGAGTATAACAACAATATTTTCAAAAATATTAATACAAAAATTGTAAATTAGTCTATAGACACCAAGCAAGTTCAGATTTTTAAACGCGTTTTTCTCGAAATTGTAAAAATTTTACTTAACACTCTTTTACACCAGGACCTTCAATTATCATTAACGTCATCAACTTGAGCATGAAAGAATGATTTTAAGTCATCGTGTCATTTCAAACTTTAACACATTAAGTAGGATAGTACATTATAACAGTATCGTAATCGCGAGAAAATAAATTGATTTTGTTAAAGATAAATGTTTAAAAAATGTTTAGATTAAAAAAACAACTTTCTTTTGTTCTTTGTTACACATAAAAATGAAATTAAAATTAAATATGAGTAAAATTTGTCAAATGTTTTACGCAAAATAAATTTTCAGTACAATTTGGAGTTTTATAATTACATATAAGCCCTACAGGTAGTTTTGGTTAAAAAATCTGATTAGAAATTTAAAGAGATTTACAATCTTGGTTCATCTTCAGACTTGACATTTAAAATAAGATTTTTAAAAATACGAACGAAACGTTACTTAATTTACCTAACGCTAATGAATACTTGAAAGATTGAATGTTTAATTCATCGCATATAACAAAACTTAATACGTAATAAGAAACAATTTTTTTTTACTTTTCTGTTAGGCTTTTAAATATTTAGTAGATTTTTTTAAACAAAATATACTAGTATTTTATACAACAACAATAATGTTTTTTTATTTATTCATTAATTTAACATCCCATACGGATAAACGTACAGCATAGTAAATGACAAAACCTACATAAAGTACGGATAACAAAAATCGGAGTTCACCGGTATAAAATGTGCTTATGTAATTATTTTTTGAACTATATACATTCTTTGAGAAATTTGCTATCTTGACAAATAAAAAATAGTTACAAATGGATGCAGGCAATGAATTCCAGCCAGTGACGTAGTTTGTCGGGTATCTATTAATTTCATATTCATTGAGTGAAGATGACTTCTTCAGTGTATAGTGATATATGTTCCGGGATGATTTGAGGTCTACAATATAAGCTTGTAGATATTGATAAGGATGATTATTGACGTTATTGTTACAGAGCCCACGACTTATTTCGAGAAGACGGTCATAAGTAATTAATTGGTCGATGGTGAGAAGACCTCGGGTTTTAAGAAAAGAGGAAATTGATTTGTATGGAATTAGATTAAATAGCGTTCTTAGGATCGTATTGTAAGCCGTTTTTACGCGTTGAAGTTTATATTTTAGATCATCGGCCCACACGTAAATGCCATATGTGATAAAGACGTTGATTTTTGTTTTTACGAATACTATTTTTTCTTTATGATTTAAAAGGTTTTTAAGACGTTTGGTTATATAAATATCACGTTGAATAGTAGTGGTTAATTTTGCTAAAGGGTAGGGAAAATTGAGATTATGGTTAAACCGTATCTCAAAAGTTTTATTGGAATACTCTCATCGGGGAAAAGGTTAGTAATGGTGAGACGTTTTGTTTTTAATGGATTAAGGGTAAGACCGTGAGTACCACTCCACTGCGAGATAAGTTGGATGTCGGACTCAATAAAGGTGTTATTAATGTAACACCTTTAGTTAGGAGTATTGATAAAGTAAAATTTGGGGTATTGATAAAGTAAAATGTTGTCGTTTACATAATTCATAAGTTTTTTTTGAAGTGTTAGGTTGTGTATTTGATTTGCAATTATGAAATAGAATAACGAAGCAGTAGAAAATCCTTGAACTACACCATTAGTGGAAAGCGTTTTGGTATCGAGATGAGGCGAGATTTGAAAATATTTTTGGAAAATTAATGATTGAAAATATAGATAATGTGTGATTATAACCAAAAAAGATGGAAGTATAAAGAACAGAGTGACAATTAAGTGTATCAAAAGCTTTAGCGAGATCCGTTTAGATAATTGTAAGGTTGATAGAATTGGGAGAATAAGCATTAACTACATGGAGATACAGGTTTTGAAAAAAATGTCGTATGTGATTTGTCCTTTGTAACTCTATAGAAATCTAGATGACAGATAGTGTTAGCAAGACGTTTGATTTGATAAAAATTAATTTCATCGATAACTTTGGAAAGGAACGGTAAAGATACGATACGACGAAATGAAAACATTTCGTGCAGTGGACCAGATTTAAACTTAGGATAAATAGTAGCTATTTTGAAACGAAAGGGATAAGAAAGAAAGTTTAAGATAAAAGTGAGAATATGAGAAATGATATGTCGGGCGCTATATTTTAGAGAATGTAAGAATGCAGAGTCCAGTACATTATGGAATGGTACTTCTTAATATTTGTTCATTTTTAAATAAACGTTTGAACTTATTGTATTAACTAGTGAATGTTAATGATCTAATGTTGAATTATTTATTTTATTAAAAAATCCCTGGTTTAACTATTATGTTTACGCTTTAACCCTATTTCTTATTTTATAATTTTTTGTTAATCTAGCTATACACACTAGTAAATAATTAAGAACCATTTCGGAAAAGCCAAGTGTTAATAAATTTTCTTTTATACTTATTTTTTTAAGAACCAAATATTTGCGTTGTGGTGCAAAATGCGTTGTTGTTTGTTGCGTTTCCTGAAATTTCTTTATTTTTTTTTTTTACGTTTTGTCTTTCAAAAAAAAACAAACTTGGGTTGGAATTTGCTAATCCGGAACAGTTTCGTTGATGAGATGGGTTTTGTGCACGAGCTTCTTCTAATAAGTGTGGGCAACAACGAGAAATGATAGCGTGACCGTATTTTTCGTTTATGGTTGAAGTTTAAACGAGTGCGAAATGAGATTTTTAATTAGTTCTACCTGGGCTCCCTTGTTTTGCGAAAAATCTTTTGCCACCCCAAATGAATGTTCGGTACATTGGTTATAAAAAACAAGTATAAAAAGAAATGTGTACCAACACGGATGAAATGATTTGCATCGTGCAGAAACTCAATTTTTGGCATTATAGAGTATCTTTACTTAAGTATTTCATATTGACTTGTTAATATAAATCTATACGTTTATACATAAAATTAAATTAATGTCTGTCTGTATCTAGTGTAGTTATATAGTGCATGATTATCAAAAAGCTAATTTGCCATTTTTGTACGCCCCTCCTTACCCCTAAATACGTATTTTTTGTTAAAGTTTACGCTGGCGTTGCTAGGTGGGGGGAGGGGAAATTGTTTAAGATTAATTTTAAAATTTAGTTTAAAAAATAATGGTTATTGTATTATACGCTTTATATTAGCTTTACTTGTGAGTTTGTTAGTTTGTGAGTTCGTGTGTTTGTGACTGGGAGATGAGAATTGAAGTATACTGCCATCTACAGGTGTTTATGATAATATACGGTATAGTCTAATGTACCAAAAGTTTAGTAAAGTGAGAACAGCATAAATCGACGAAACTCAAACTCATTTTTTCATGGCGAATTGACTGTAAATAGCTTGTTTTGAAGAGTTCTGTTAAAAACGTGCTGCGTTCAGTGCAAATCGCAAGTTTACAAGCTATTTGCTTCAAAACATAGCAAATTCAGTACCCGCTTAAGTTCAATATAACAAAAATTGTACAAATCAAATCTAAAATTGCAGAAATAAAAAATAAAATCACTCAAAAACTCACATAAATCAAAGATCACATGAATTCTAGATTTGCTTAAATTAAAATTGGCATAAATCGAAACTTGCAGAAATCGAGAATGAAATCACTCCAAACTCGTATGAATCGAATTTCGAATGGCTCAAAGATCGTATAAACCTAAATTCGTATAAAGCGAAACCATATAAAGTGTAAGTTTACTCTTAAAAAGCATTTTCAATGTACTTGTTTTAATACTATACAATTATTATTTCAATTAGAAGAACATATTTTGGGAAAGACAAATTCGCGAATGTAAAGGAAAGTAATTCTTACCAATTTGTTATAGCAAATATTGTAAGTTGTTTCGCGAATATGATGACGAATGTGGAGTTATGTTTGGTAGTTTATTCTTGATAATGTTAATAACATATTTTTCTTGAAGAGTGACTTGAAGACGTCATTGTAAGGGGTCGAACATTACTTTGATTCGACCACGTGCGAACAGGATGTCCAGGAAGACTTTTTGTTTACATACTTTTGGTTGTGCGTAATTGTTACGTAATGCTTAGCAAAGATAACTTCTTGTATAGTAGAAAACAAGTTAGATACAACTAGTTATATGGCTACTTGCATAGACTCGCACCTATGCAAGAAGTAAACATGTTTTCATTTAACGCTCTAGCTGAGTGACACAAACTTTTCTTTATCTTTTTTTGGTAAAAGAGCGGTAACTAATGCATTCCTATGTACACTAGCAGTTGGCTTTCTTGATATTTGTACAAGGGGGAGTTGGAGGATCAAATAAGGTTGGGGGGAAATGAGACAACTTAAAGTCGGAAACGAAATTGATTTCTTTTTTGTTCGTCCTCCAACTATTTGAAAGAAAAGTATTGCATAAGGGAGATGGATGAACCGGTTAAAATTGATCGAAAAATGTCTGGAGCTTTAACATTTTGAATGAAAGGTGAGAGTGCGTTATATAGTAGGTCAAGGGTACATTATTACAAGTTTTAAAATGAGATATTCAGTAACAATTACATTATGTGACATGTTTAAGTACTCGTATTAAAAATTAAAATGATATTGCAGGAAAAAAGTATAAAATATCTCATACTTCAATAGGTTTTTAAGTAGGGCATTAAATATATCATACAACCTATAGGGTCAAATATGTTTCAGTAAAAAGTTTTTAAATGAATGCATGTTTTGATGTACAGTATTTAGTATCTTTACACAAGAAAGGATTTTTTCAAGATTAGTTAAGTTTACAACATTTTCTAGATATATATTTTAAGTTCAAATGTAGGCCTAGGATTAAACACAACCTAAATTACTGCTTAACATAATTATTCCAGTGCTAATTTTATACATTGCTTAAACCAAGCTAGGTACATATAGAATACAAGTACAGAATACAAATACAGTACATATAGAATACCTGGATTGTACACATTGCCGGTTTCACGTATTTACGTTTTAAGCATGATCACGCACAGAAAAAAAGTTTAAAGTGCTTAAATTTGATTATACTATACGTAAACTTGATTATATTGACTTTTTATACAAAATTGAAAATGTATGTTGAGTTAGTATTAGCTAAAAAATATATGTTAAAGCCAACTATAATTTATCATTCCAGAGAATATCTTGTTGAAATTTCGAGACCAGCTTGAAAATTAAGGTTTTTTTATAAATTAAGTTTGCATATGTGTGTGTGTGGTGTGTTTTTTCTTCGAATTTCATAGACGTCAGCAGTTAATTTGATGAACGCTTACGTTTCTTATTTCCAATGTATCACGCAGTTGTTGATGCGTATTAGTTTATTCACTAGAGTTTTCCCCAGTAAATAAATTTGAGTCTCTGCCAAAATAAAAACAACTATGAGAACGAAGAAAACGAAATTTCTTAATAAACCTTTTGTGAATCAATGTTTTTTTTTTGTTTCGTGTAAAAAAACATTTTCTTAAAAATAAAAGAATTTGCACGACTTGGGAAAAAATATATTGTTTTTTTATTATCACTATTTTTCTTGGTTTCCCTGTTTTATTTTGTTTTTTCTTCAACTCAATTCGGGTGTTCATAAATCAGTTTATTCGTTGGTCTACACATTTCATTTGTATGTAGTTGTTTTTTTTTTTATTTACCTTGACTAATGTTTTTTTATATTTTTTTTACTAAAATTTTTTTGTTTAGTAAGCTATGAAATTATTACTGTTGGGTTAAGTTATATTTTTTTGGTCCTTGTTTCTCTTTCTAGTTTTTCCCCCTTCTTTGCTACGAATTTTTTTCTACATATAACACTTGTTTCGTTTCACTACACAATTACCCACTTTAAACGGGAAATTTATTCTCTCTGGCCCACGTGATATGCGAAACAAAAACACTTTTCTTTGGTCAATTTTTTTCTGCATTGCCTGCCATATTCACGTTTTGCAGAAGAAGAAAAGAATGACAAAACCGTTTTAATGGAATGTAACCTACTTTTATATGCATCCGAAACAGCTGGGCATTCTCTAGGTTGTTATAGCGACCTGCTAAGAAAAAACATCCATTGCACTTTTGCTTATCGATTTTGCACCATCCAGAAGAGCAGAAAGCCACATGGCTTTTCTTTTTAAACACACACAGATGATTACAATTTCTGTTTTTTGTTTTCCATTCCAACGTTTCCATTGTGTGTGTGTACTGACAGTCTTTTAGATACAATTAAGTTCCTAGTCAGTGGTGCATAGCCTTTTAGGAGTCTGAGTTCATATTAAACGTGAACCTGGTTTTCTTAAAGTAAAAACCAAGTTATACTTAACTTTCGTTCTTTAGTTGTTTGTTTAATAATAAGGAATGACGATAAAACTAATTTATAATGTAATGTAATGTCTTGAATTGTAACAGTTATTATATAAATATGACTATAATTTATTCACTATTGTGTATAATTTGCTTTGTTTGTTTGTATGTGCGTTTGTGTGTATGGAACGCTTTCAATTCACTGGGTTTACTGTAACAACGTGAGGATAAATAATGACATCATAAGGAAATATACTCTGTATAATTTTCTTTGTGTGTTCATTTGTGTGTATTAAATGCTTTTAATTTACGGAGCTTATCATAATAACGTGAAGGTAAGCAATGACATCCATGAGAAAAGAAGAACCCATGTTGCCAGGCAACATGGGTTAAAACATTCAACTGAAAAAACAAACTTTAGCGTCATTGTTGACGGGTATACCGTATAATTGCTGTAGTAAAGTTTATAATTGAGGAGTTGAGTGAAATAACGTTAACTCAAAATATGTAGTTTGAGAAAAAGGGCAAAAACTTCTAGTACCATCAAATTTAAGATTAAAAAAATTTCTGTCAACTGTATATTTATAGAAATTTATCCTCAAACAGAAAATGAACAAGTTTTGCAAAACATTTGTTGACTTTAATTGGCAGGCTTCAAATTACGGCTAATTTAAAAATGCAATTACGCCGTTATTCCAAATATCGTGCTAATTTATGAATGCATTTACGTCGTCTATCCAACAATCAGTATCTTTTTTATTATTATGGAAGTAAAACAAGCACGTGAAACAACCAGAAAGTGAAGCGACAAAAAGAAAGAAATTACAAAAATGTTTTAGATTTACAATAGTCGCGTTCCATATTCTTGCTACAAAAAATCCGAAAGTGCAAATTACAAATTAAGTATATGCAACGCATTGTTTTTATGCTATATACTAGTCTAAAACGATTCAATATATGCATTTTAAAAACTAACGACGTAAGTAGATTTACATCGTTTTTCCACCCAACTTATTTCATTTCTCCAGAAATGTTGTTTTTCAGTTTAGCATCAAAACTAAGCAGGGAAGCTTTTTGTTTATTGTCTCACAATCCCACGTTAACAAAACCATGTTTCGGTGACTTAATTTTTATTAACGGTATATTTTACGTGTAAAAGATTGTTTGTTTATTTATTTTGTATAATTTGCGTTTGTTTTTTTTTAATATCAGAAAAAAACTTTTAAACGATCATAAAATTAGGTTTTTTTTGTTGTACAGAAACATTGTAATCTTAAAAAAAATCAAATTATTCCTTGGAATTTAACACTAAAAAAGCAAAAAAGCTGTGTTTCTGTACTTGGATAACAATACATTTGAAAACAACTTTTATATGGCAGTGGTTGAAATTTATTCCGAAATAAACTCGTTTATGTTTGTTGAAATGAAACTCATTAAAGTTTTTCTGAACTTGTCGTCAGAAATCTTATTTATGAAATGTTAACGTAGGCGCACTTTGAAGTGCAATATAATATAATCCGAGTGGCGATAAAATGATGAAAAGACATACGAAAAAAAATACACTTTAAAGAAAGATAAAGCTTGGCCCCATCTTGAAAGTAAAGAAAATCTCACGTCCAATCTCCATTGCAAATAGTAGCATTTGCATAATCCTTTCCAAGAAGGCAGGATTCTTAACCTGCTCTTGATCATTCCTGAGAGAAGATGTAGAATGTAAAGAAATAGCAAAATCTGAAATAAGAGCAAGGGAGGGGAGAATAAGAAAGAAGAGGATAATCGATTTTTCACTTGACGGTTTGTGTTGTTCGAGTAGTTCTTCTTCTTCATCAGTGTCTTGGAGTTGAAGTAGAAGCGATTGCAAAGGAGTAATTAGTTAAATGGGAATCTGTGAAGACGTCGGTATGGTGGGTAATTGATCGGGGTAACTCAATTACGATTTGTGGCGACTAGCTTGTTGGGAAGTGTCTTCTAGGTGATGCCACGCGAGCTTGAGATCACTTTAAGATTAATTTTAGCTAAGGAATGCTTCAAGTTATAAATGACCAGCATTAGACGTTTCACTAAACCGTCATTTTCTTTTAGCTTTCTCTGAGATATGGATTACCGGTATTTACAAGAAAACGAGTTTTGAACATTCTATACCGTATACATTATTACAAAATATTTCTACGTCGTAACGACCTAATTTTAGAGTGTGTTTAAAAGAGTAAATTGTTTTCATGTCTAAAGAGTCTCCAGCGTACTACAGGAGTTCAAATGTGTGACTAAGGTTTCGAGCCACCGTTGGAGTGCTGTTGTCATTCAACTCCAACTTGTGTCATCTCAGAGGCGCGAGCTGCTCCGTGGCTATGCTTAAAGCCATCCACAAATGGATTGTGTTAAACCTTAGTAAAGTAATTCATTTTTTACAGTTAGTTCAGTGCATGAAATTCGACCACTAAGCCATGATGATGTAGGCATAGACTAAGAATTATATCGCTGGACCAATTAGAAAAAGTTACACGGTAATAATGGGAATGGCATGCAACCAATGGACGTAAAATCAGGTTTTTCAAATTGAAGTTTTTTTAACTTAGGTATGGTTTAAGACGCTCTAAATGGAGTTTCCTGTCGTTTCTGTAATATATACAAATGAAGTTCACGTAGAAATTTATGTGTTATTGAAATTGATATTTTAAATGATTAAAATTTGTATATTAATAGACTACATTTTTATTCTTTACTTCGTGAGAATAATTTTTTTAGAAAATTACGACGTAAACATTCTGTATAATTTAGACTTAAAAGTCAACTTTCATATAACATTGACTTTACTTTGAAAATTTAACGCGTCAACGTTATGGAGTATACATTTGCTAACTTGTCTCTTCCCCCCTTCCTTCTCGATTTTTTCACTACAAAAAAGTGATATTGACAAGGTTTTGGTCGTTGTCTTTGTAGAACGACAATTTTTTTTTAAAAATAATATTTTATTAAAAGATTAATAACGTAAGAAAATAAATAACTGGTGTCCCAAAATGGTGTGACACTTTAAATTTGCCGCCATTTTGTTTGACTGCAAAACTAGAGCAAACATGTTTGTTTCTGTTATTAGTAAACGTCGATGTTAAATTATGGAAAGGTACACAATCAAACAACGCGTAAAAATTGTGAAAATTTACTTGAAAAATAATGAACATTTTGTGGAGACTGATCAACAGTGAACAACATTGCTGAAATTTTCCAGAAATTTTGTTAACATGTCATGAAAATTTCATCAAAAGAATGGTCATGTGCTGCCACGGTCGAGATGGTCATTTGTCAGATGTTTTGTTTCATCACACATAACCTCCCTGTCTCTACTTTCAAATAAAGCAAAAACATTATCATTAACATTGTTAGAATGAAAAATGTGTTTTATTAAAATGTCAGCTCATTTGGGAACACCCGTTTTATACAACAGTCGATAGCTTTTTGTTACCCACAAATTTGGGTCATATTGTAACATAATACAACATTCATATTTTTAATCTCTTTGTCTCAACTTTATGTCTATATTCGTGTAATTGTCAAAGAAAAATTTGGAAACTCAACTAAATGTAGCAATTTTTTTAAAGTTTGCAGAGGTTAGGTTTGAATCAGGGCGGTTTTAAAGCTTTGGTTGATATCGTAATTTGAGGAAACGTTCTCGAGATAGAGTTGACATTGCTTAGATTATTGAACACTTGTTAGCCGTAAGGAGGAAACCTTCGCTTTGTTTTTGGTGTTGTCTATGTTGCCCCCGAGGCTTTAAAGAAGTCAAGAATGCGTGGAGAATTTGGTGAGGGCGTGCGAGTCATGGGTGCAGTTAGTCGAGGCGGGGCAAAAGATGGTGGTTGCAAAGTCCAGAAAATGGCGGTGGAGTGGTATCATAACGTGAGAAGAAGAGTTTTCTTGTAACCATTTGGAGACGCGTGACTTACGACGACGGTCGTCGTCGTTGTCGCCGCATTGCTACACGAACGATAGTATTTTTGGCTTTTGCTCACTCTAACGACCAGCTGAGGCGTCGTTATTATGAGAACATCGTCACCTTTTATTTCCACTTCAACAACTCTGATTTGGTTTCTGGGGTTTATATTACATGGGTAGACACACACTATTGCTACTTGTCTCTTCTTTTAGATTTTTTTCTCCCCTCGATTTTCTACCACATAAAAAATGATGTTGACGAGATTTTTGTTGTCGTTTCTTTTGAAAAAAACAATTTTGTTTGGTTAAAGTAATATTACATTAAAAATTTCATAACGTCAAAAATAATAATTGATATTGTACATATATACTTTATTTTGTATAAAAAATGGGTAATTGACTTATTACACCAAGATTTGAGAAAAGCATTTATTATTTAAAGTTTTGGCTTATACGATAAACGAAATTTACAGAAATTTTATAGTTTATTGGTGATACATTGTTTGGATAGTAATACAGGTTTACCTCACTAATCCGGAATTCACTAATCCGGCACTAGCTTTGGTGGTTCGGCAATTTGTATTACAGTAAAATTCACATTGAATTCTTTGGTTCATAATTTTTCAATTTACGGTGAATGCTTTTGGTTCATAATTGTTAAATTTGCAGTAGTAACGGTCAATATTCTAGTTTAATTATTTTTAAATTCACAGTTTATTTTGCCAGTTTTCCATAAGCTTCACTGGTTCGAAAAATTAGCTAATCCGGAAAATGTTTGGTTCTAAGTTTTTCGGATTAGTGAGGTTACCTGTACTGTAATTACACTCACTAATTAAACCAACACTCAAGGTGGAAATGTACAAACTCAATGCGGAATATACCAACAAGTTTCATTCTACAAATGATATTTTTATTTCCGTAATTTCGTTATATCTAGTTACGGATGTATTTCTCCGGACTATAGTATATTATTAAAGTATGTTTTATTACATAATCACTATTAGCTTTGAAAAATAGGACTATTTATTCTTAATCATCCTGTATATAATCACATGGGCTGATTAGACCATTACACTTACGTATAAAAATTCTAATATCCCTGTAAAATGATTTGTAAAACTTAGGTTTACTAACTCAATAATTATGCAATGGCAAATAACTGATTAATTCACCATTGAAAGATTTGCTCTAATTTCTATTTTAAGATGATGCTATTGATTATGTTTTTTAATACATTTAACTTTTCTTGTTTTCGTTGAATCTTCACTTTATTTGTTTTTCGTCTTTGCTTTTCTTGAAGCTCTTGAATTTTGATCCGACTTTACCATTCGAGCAGGGTAAAACTGGGTGATTCCGGAATGTGGGGGCGTTTATACCGACCTATAATGTGCATACATTTCTTTCTGCCATCGTTTTATCATCTTTGCACAACGTTCAAAGTATTCACCTAGACGTTGGAGAAAAAAAAGGTGGAAGGAACAAAACCCCAGGAGATCGATCGATCCAGACGTAGAAAGTCTAGTTTTAAAACAACTATGCTGTTAAAGCCACCATTTTTTTTGGGTCCTTTTTGGTTCTATTTCTTATTATTTTTTTTTTATAAAATAGTTTTGTTTCTTATAAAACAGTTTCTATACAAATTATTTTGCAAAAAAAACTACAGTGAACGTGCCGTGAAAATTGATCAACAAGAAAAAGCAAAATCCAAAAGTACAAAGGAAACCGTAAAAGCACAAAACTGATACAAAAATGTAATATTCTTTTGGTTGGTTAGTTTTTTTTTCTTGTCATGTTTAACTAACTGGAATAGTCAAAATTTTGCATTGGTAAACATAGTTCAGAAATTATTGCAAATAGTACGTCTCAGTTTTTTACCATTTTGCAATAAATAGACATGAAAGTGCTGCGAAAAATTATTAACATGACAAAAAAAATTTACAAGAAACCATGATAAAAAAATTTGTAAGACCCTTTATAACACGCAGTTATGCGAGTCTAGATTAATGCGATCTTTAACTAGTGTGATATTTGAGTTTTCAGTAATTCTATTTTTGATTTCTGCAATTTTCTATTTGATCTGTGTTATTTTTGTATGCGCGTTTTCGATTTATGCGGTTCTCACTTTATGCAAATTTTGGTACACTGAACTATACAGTATATTATCATAAAACATATGTAGGTGACATTATACGCTCAGCTGACTCACTCACATACTAACAACCAAGTGAAGCATGATCTTTTGGTGTGACAAATCGAACAATTTTTGAACCACTGTGAAGTCTAGCGGATTTCACAGTGGTTCAAAATTTTTGCCAAACAGTTTCTATTGGTTGAGAAAAAACCTGACGTTACAGTAGTTCACCAACTATTCGCTTGACTTGCCACACCGAAAATCGCGTGCGAAAGATGGCATTCAGTCAGATGCGAAAAGTTCAATTTTTCTTATAAAATACATGTTTAATTAAATATACAGGTGTAGGCTCACTAGTTATTTGTCTTGCAATTTAATTCTTCATAAATGTGAAGCAAATCGCATAGATGGACAAATCTTGGAAGTTTGTTGCGAATACACTTTTTCGGTCAAGATACCCAAAGAGTTTGGTTTTTAAAATTTGTACGGAAGGTTGTAACTCGTAACGGAGCAATTTCCCAAAGGATTTGGCATTTATCAATTTTCCAATAGATCGACGAGATTGAACTTGGCATGGTCACATTCTTTCTTGTATTGAAGCGTAAAATGATGGTGAAACTATGACATTTTTTTTTCGGAACCCCCGTCGTCTAAAAATGGTATTTCCGAACAGTTGGGTTTGATTACATTCCTCGAAAGCCTCGAAATAATGATCGTAATTTCGCTCAAAATGAGATATTGTACGTAGTAAAGGTCGAAGAAGAGAGGGAGAAAGAACACAAACCACTAAAATTGATCCAATTGGAATTCTCGATTGATTGCTTGATGATTATTTTTTCTTCTTCATTTTCTGTTCTCTTTTTTTTTGTCTTCTTTAATAAATCATAGAATAAAAAAAGTGAAAGATGTTAAAGGGAATGAGTTTTTAATGTTCGCTTGCAGCAATCTAGTTCGAAACTGAATCATCATACCTCAATAGAATTGATTGATTAGATTTTTCTTTTACCTAATTGTCCGTAGCGTTTAGAGGTTGGCTCTATTTTTATTTAATTTGAATGATTTAGTTTCAACCTTTTTTTTTTACGATTAAGATAAAAAATGCAATCTACAACGTTAAACAACTACAGGAGATTAACATCTAACGAAATGATTTAGTGGTAAATTTAAATGAGAGAATTCAAAACATTAACAGGATTTTGTTTGTTACAAGACAATTAGTGTTAATTTTTCTACTTGAACATTATTCGGTTTAAATTTAAACACTCCTTCTACATAAAATGGACAAATCATTTTTACACCAAAAATTGTTTAATTTGTTAGAGACGAGATTTCATGTTGTGAACAGTAGTGCCAAAAGTAGGCAAAATGGAAATGTCATTTTGCCTACAGTAAAAATTAGGTAAAACCTGTTATAAGATATTACTCACTATTGCCACTATACGTTGACAATACTAGTCGTAGGATTTACATTCTTAGAAAGGATTCTGTTTACCAAAACCACAGTTAAAAAGACTAGGCTTTAATTATAAAACGGTAAAAACAACAAAAGTTCAGTAAATACCTTATAACTTTTCTTGGTTTACTAAAACAATCACTTGTAGTACTTTCTGAACCTTAAAAGGCCATATTTTATAACAATTTTCACTGCTGCTATGTATTCACCAAATAGTACTGTATTACCTTCTATAGGTGACAAAATAGTATCTATCGTGGAAGTAACGTTATCCAGTAAAATAAAATATAAACTAACACTAGAAAAAAATACATATATTATATACAAATACCACTCACTATTTGAATTTAAATACAATTTTGAAATTAAAAATGTTTACAAATTCAATAAATTCAACTTACATAATCGAATACATACTTACATAATCGGTGCATAATCGAATACCGTGGTTAACACAACCGCGGATAATAATGTATAACTTCAATTTTCATATTCAATTATTTATTTGTTTAATTGATTGACACGTT
>JAQIWH010001344.1:0-32726 GCA_034695005.1 Cryptops parisi | reverse complement strand
AGAACTAAAACGAATATTGCGATAGCAATATGAGCTTAAACAACTTTCCCGTCAAGTTGACGGGTTTAAAGCTAGTAAGACGAATAACTTGGAAACGTAAACTAAAGTACGGTACATCAAAAAAACATACTTCAGTATGCCTTTGCCTATGTTTGCAAGGGTTTCATTGATTTCATAGGAAAAATAAAATATATGAAAATAAAAACGTAGAAACGTAGCACAGTCGAGATTACTGACACAGAATTGTCTAATAAAAGTAACGAGGATGATGATAATAATGTAGTACAGTCACATGAAATTTGAATTTGAACCACTTCTCGTGCTATAGCACTGGTATGTTTCCTAACAAAGTTCCGGTACATTAAAATACTGTATAATGCCTTTTAAGCGTACGCTTCATGTAGCCTACTGTTTTAAACCGATATACTGTATGTACATACATAATGCAAAAAAAAAAATCCATTATTTTTATTTTACTTAAAACAATCCATAGGATTAATAGCAAAAAATTTGCAAGGAGAATACGTAATACGATATATATTATGTATTATTGCTTTCTGCATGTTTCGAATTATGCGAATTTAAACTTATGCAATCTCTGAGTAATGTCGATATTCAATTTATGCGTGTCTCAAGTACATTTTTTATTTCTGCGCATTTCGATTTATGCGAATTATGATTAATGCCAATTTCGATTTATGCGAAATTAAATTTATGCAATCGTTGAGCAATTCGATTTATGCGAGTTTTGAGTAAATCCATTTTAAATTTTTGCAATCTTCGATTTATTTATTTATTTATATGCATTTTTTTTTACATTGAACTTCATTTATGCGAAGGCCTTATGCGGTTCTCGTTTTATGCGCTTTTTGGTACATTGGATTATACAGTATATTCTCATAAACGACTGCAGATGGCAATATACGTTCAATTCCCAGCTTAAATCACAAACCCACAAGTGAAACTATATTCTTAATAAGAATAGCCCAACTCTTCACCTTCCTCTATCTATCTTCATACGCATCATGGTCCGGAACTCCTCTATCTATCTTCATCTCTGTGAGAACGCATCATGGGCGTGTCAATGCAGCGGTGACACCTAGCGACATTTTAATAAAACGAAACCTTCCAAAATCCAAATCCTGTTTTAATAATTTTTTACAGGTAGTAAATAATTTTTTTACAAGTAGTAAGCAATTTTTTTACAGGCAGTAAACAATATAAAATCCAAACTTGTCTTTATGTCCAAAACAAAAAATTTATCATCAGCTGAAATAAGACAAAACAGTAAAAAAAAAAACTTGAAAGCGTAAACTAAAGTACATAATAAGCTCTAAATAAACTCTTACATAACGTAACTATTACAATGCTAATTTCATACATTGCCAAAACAAAAAAGCTAGGCATTGTATACAATGCCTGGATTTTGTATACTTTTCCGGTAACAACGGTAGTGAAAGACTGCTAATGAAAGATACCTTCCACATTCGTGATTCTTATACAGTATTCGCGATTTTTTGCCATTTACAAATTTTTAAGAAACTTCTGCTACGATATCGATTCTACCTTTATCAATGCTAATTCTTCAAAATCGATAAACTACAACTCGTTTCTCGACAACTTCGAATCATCGAATTGACAAGTTAGGGGCTCCTGGTGTATTGCAAGAGAATAAACAAGATTAATTTCCGCACTCACACACAGACATCAATTATCTTCGGAACAAGTTCACAAAAATAAACAGGATGAATGAGGTAATTACAAAATCAGGTGACGATAAAATTGAATGCATTAAAAAAGGAGTTTAAATAAAATTTAAAACAGGAAAACAGTTGGGTGCCAACTCAGTTTTCTCCCCACCCCCCCTTAAACAAAAAAAAAAGCTTCTTTTCTTTCGATTACAAGAAATTCTATTAGGTTTACACGAGGCAAATGACAACTACATCGAGCTATGCAAATTCGCAAATTTCCTACTATAAAGGGGATTATACAAAAGAAAACAAATTTAAAAAAATAAATGCAATGGAGGAAATGACACACAAAAAAAACAGGATAAATAAAAATGGCAGCAGTTTTCAGCAGTTGAGTGCAACATGGTACCAAGAAAAATACGCAGTGCAAGTTACCACCCACCAGCACCCGAATTTATTTTTTTTTTTCGTATCTTCTCTCTAATGAACACAATGGAAACCGGGGAGCATTTTGTGATTGGACTTCGGAGGGGGTAAAATACAGAGGGGAAATTGATTTTCCCAACAACAGACAACTTTCCCCTTTTAAGGAGTCAACCCGTTTAAATACACCCACACACGGGGCCGTGACAAATTTGAACCTCGAATTGTTGTTACTCATCAACGAGAATAGGAAATTTCTTTTTTTTTTAACTTGGACTTTTACAAAACAGAAATTCACAACAACACTTGTAATCCGGCATAAGAATATCCGGATTATAAGTCTAAAATTTTGATCAGCCATCTTTCATGACTATAGAATATGTATGAAAATTTTTTACTCGCATCTTCACCAAAGAAAATACAGATTGGTTACAACCACCTGTAATCCGGCAGAAAAATATCCGGATTATAGATCTAGAACTTTTATTTGCAATCTCTCATAACTGTAGTGTATTCATGGAATTTTTTACTTTGCACCTTCACCAAAGAAAATAAGATATTGGCTACAACCACCTGTGATCCGATAATACTGAATATCCGGATTATATATTCTGAACTTTGATTAGCAATCTTAAACAGAAATTCACTACAACCACCTGTGAATGTGGTTGTATCTTACCATTAGGCAATGGTAAGATATAATAATATTCCGGTTTCGTCTAAAAAAAACAAACAGGTGAGTCGAAGTAATTATTTGTAGGCGAAACAGGATTAGGCGAAACAGGGTGCGACCATCATATACCAGTTAACATAAGACATTTAAACAAAAATAAATCACTTACCTGTATTGTAATAATATTTATAATTAAACAAAACAGGTAAAATTGATGTATAAAAAGAGTTGTATACGAAGACATAGCAAACAAAAAGTTGTGTAATTAAACACGAATGGATTAGGTTTCCCAACAAAAGTTTTGGCAGCACTTAATGAAAATAAGTCAATAGAATACACAAGCTGCTGGTTGCTCAAATATTAAACCTTCATGTCATCAGGAAATTGCAGACCAATCGATGGACGCAAAATGACAAGACAAAAAATGATGTTTGATCAAACGTGATGATGGAAGTTGCACTCATGTAAACAGTGCTGAGTAAACGAAGCAGATGGCACAAACTTTGCAACCAAAAGTTTGAGAAGAAATAATGAAACTTTTCTTATACATCCCCGAACCCTCTCGCACCTCCTGTAATTATATTCAAAATTGACCACTGACAAAGTACCATATTTATTATACGCTTTATGTTAGCTTCACTTGTGAGTGACTTTGTGAGAGAGTGAACTGGGAATTGAACGTATACCAATGAACGTTTCAAGTACTGTAACCCAAGCTCGAACCTACACCCTTGGACCTGTGGCGCCCTGGTATCAGTGACTGTTTGTTAATGCACAAGTACCCGAAAATCAACATACTTTACAAATAATACATTATCGTATATAATTTTAATAGATATTTATCGTTTTTATATTGATTTAATTTTTAATTTTTATTATTTATTAATTGGTAACTTTCGTGAATAATTTTTAAAATACTAAGTCTTTTAAATCGTTTTTAGTTTAGATTCATCCATTTTTTTCTCATTTCCTTTCAATTTCTTTTCACATTTCTTCCTTTATTTCTTTTTCGTCTTATACTTCATCACAAGATATGATATATTTAAATTCAAGCTGCTGACCAATAGCATCGTTTAGAGTCTTTGTCAAACTACTTAAACGATCATCACTCAACTTTTGGTTCACTTTGGTGAGAATGAGTGCATTTCCTAAAAAAAATGAAAATATAACAAAAATGTAAAAATTACTAAACGTGACCCATTAGATTATGAATGAGCAAAACCGGATAAGCTCCCAGTCAACCAGACATGTATTATATTAAGTTATTACGCAAAAAAATATATATACCATCTGCACAGTCCCAAATCAAGCTAGATTCTTCAGGAGTCAAAGCGAGCAGTCTCAAGTCAACTTGATCACCAGGACCAAGTTCGTCTCTTTTGTCCGCATCTTGTGGTGCTTGCCGATTAGCTTCATAAATTTCAAATGTATTGTAAATATATTAGTCTATATATACTTTATGTGTATGTGTGTACTGCATATGATATAGTTACTAACGTTGATACATATGAAATATCCCTCCCTGACCCCAAGTTACACGACCTTCTACATCTTCCGATTCGGGGTAATCAGAGTCATCTGATTTCATTTCAGAAGCCATCCTTTTCCTGAAATACCATCAATTTGTCATTTTATTGCAGTTATTAATGCAATATGATTATTAATAGGTAACTATATTTTTTCTTCTTGAAATTGCTTTCATACCCTGCCTCGTCTAGTTTCAGTGTCAACTTTCCGCTGATTTTTCCATCTTTATGAAATGTAACAGGTAGATCAGTACATAATACACCTCGCGAGTCGAATGTCGTCATATATTTATAAAACCAAAGGTTTTCAAAAAACTATAAACGAATATTGAAAACATAAAAAAATATATATAATTTTACAGGTTCTAATTTTATATTTTATATCGATAATAAGTCGATATTTGATGTTAAAAATCATCTAAATTATAGAAATGAATAACATCTAATTTTCATTTTTGCATCATGCGCCCACAAACAGACAGATATACAGTATTATACACAGACAAACGTGGAAAGTATTTCATTTATATAGAGAATCCTAGTTTATAGAATTCTAAGTAAAAAAAAAAAACATTTAAAATGAAATGTGTGTGATATTTATTGTTTACTTTATCTGGGTCCATTTCGCTCTCAGAAAGTCCTGGTGGACAGGCGTTTTGCGCTTGTGACCAAACACACAGTAATAATAGCTGTATTGGTGTATACGTTACAGGTATCATTTTGTTAGGTTGGGCTGTAAATGAAAATACGACAAAAACTGCAATAACTATGAGAAACAAGAGCTTTTAAATTTTGTAAAGAGTCGAATTGGGGAGCTCATGTTTTATTGAACTTATTTCGGAATGCATTGTGTATCGCGACTATAAAACTTGAAAAGAAAATCTAAATATGTTTTATTAAAAATATAAAATTTTTCAAAAATTTAGTTTT
Organism: Cryptops parisi; assembly: GCA_034695005.1. Taxonomy (NCBI): domain Eukaryota; kingdom Metazoa; phylum Arthropoda; class Chilopoda; order Scolopendromorpha; family Cryptopidae; genus Cryptops; species Cryptops parisi. The sequence goes on along the minus strand of JAQIWH010001344.1, from coordinate 27,483 downwards.
ATTCATAATCTTAAAATATAAAAAAAAAATACTTCAAATAAACTTTTTAAGTTACATGGTTCTATATAAAATGCAAACAATAATATTTTACAAATGTCATTCTCAGTCAAATCTTAATCGGCGCGCCATGATTTCATTTAGTTTCATTTGTCCACAAATTTGGCGACAACGGGAAAACATGTATGAAATTTCTCAAAACGCCCTGTATATTCTAAATCACCAAAACGTACATAAAGCGAAAACCGCATGAATCCAATGTAACACAATTCGCATAAATCGAATCGAAAATTGCAGAAATCGAAAATTCTCAAAACTCGCATATAAGTCGAATATATGCATAACTCAAAAATCACATTAATCTAAATTCGTATAATTCAAAATCGGCTGTCACTTTCCGACTGTAATAATGATTCATGGAAAGTATGTCAAGAGAAATTTCAGACGTAACTTTATAGTGTAAAAAATGTTGTTCCTACAACGATGTTTTATGATAAACGTTGTTCCCATAACGAGGATCATTCAAACACGTTATTTAAGACTCGACTTGAATACAACTAGACAATTGACAACAAAACAAAACGCACTTTGTTTTTTATAGTGTAACAAATTTTGAAAAAATAAATAAACAGGACATTCCTACAAACAAAGTAATTCACTTTGTACGAATTAGTGGTTCGAAAACCACTCATCTATGTTTTTCTTTTCTCAGGTACACTTCGACATAGCGGTGGACCAAAAACCAGGGCAACAACAACAACAACAACCAATCGTAGTGGTTCACCCTTCCCATCATGCTCCAGTTCGTAGCAAACTTTGCGCATGGGCGATTTGGAAAACAAGACTTTTTCATTATGGTTATAGCCGTGACTAGGTACAGTGTTTCACCCTCTACCATCATCATTGTGTCCTTAAGGACTTCATTGAGTTTTATGAGCAACAATGGCAGATAAGAAAGCAGGTGTGCCACGGGTAATCTGACTACAACAGTCCGAACTGCTCCTCAAAGACTAAGTGCCATTTGGTAGGAAAAACCAGGAAAACACTTTCCCAAACAAGTGCAATTAAACCATTAATTGCCGTCGTTCATCATCAACGGTGTAACATCGAATTTTTTAATTGCATCAAAGATACATTTATGAAAGCAGATTTTCTAAAAATCATCTTATCGTTTAGCTGCAATCTTGGTAATATGTCATAAATAAAGAAACATTCACGCACACACAAAAAAAAGTAGATGTCTTAAAGACATTTGTGGTCACCAAAATGTGAGGCATTTAGCATATCTAATCATCTAAGATGAAAACGTGCCTTTTTTTTTTGTAGTTATTTAAAAAAATAAAAAAAATGATAATGATATTAAAGTGTTAAATATTTTGAAATCTTCGTTGGCCTCATAACCTTGCAATTCACTCATCGTGACATTTTATGACTGGGGTAAAAGACCTATCTCCACAAAAAAACAACTTTAACCTGACCCCAACGAAACGCAATAAATGAAATTGGAAACTTCTGTTTTTAAACACTGTATGAATGTAACATCTTTGATGAACTTTTATTCACTATCTTGTAGTAATAAACTCCTACAAGTATATTTCTGTCTGTTTGTTTGGGCATAACGCAGAAAACCCGACTAGATCAATTTTAACGATTTGGGATATTGTGTGTCTTAACCTACAGCCAGCGATATGAATGAATCGCATGTCTATACTTTAAAAAACAAACAAAAATGTATTAATTTTATGATTAACGATAAAAAAAGTGTTGGCATTTTTTAACCAACCTATAAACTGGTACTTATACCCATAGACACCAGTTATGTTAAAAAAAAATCTGATACTCAAAGATTGCATGAATTTTAATTCGCATAAACATGTCAAAAAATGGATCTTTACACCACGTACAGTATGTACGTAGGCCTGCAGTATATCTGTATATGACAATATACAGTATAAAATAAAGGATGTGCTTAAAAAGCATTTTTATAGTACATGTTCAATATCGATCCAATTTTTGAAAGAAAAAATTGGCAAATTAGATTTTTAATCGTTAAAGTATTTCTGTCTGTTTGTTTGGGCATTACGCCAAAAATATGGTAGTCTTCACACAAGTCTTGTTACATATCTCAATATCTTCCGCAACAATTGCAGGCGATCCATCAGTTTTACACCACTACTCAGAATCGCATAACAATGAATTCTTCGTCATTTTTGCACATAACGAATTTTTTGTTCTATCTCGGAAGTTTCAAATTTTTTCGTTATGCAAAACGAAATATCTAAAGACTATCTTTAGAGATTGTTCTCTGTGTCATACATAATAGCAAAATCACATATATATAACTCGCATAAATCGAAGATAGGTACTTTCGGTAGAAATACTTTCCGGTTATAGCGAGGCCCGTCTGATGTTGCTATTTGCTTATGGGTTTATTTACTTCATTTTGCAAGTTAGGTTTGGAAAAACAAAGAAAAGTATAAAATGTATGATTTTGTTTTGTTTTCCTAACGTAACCTGCAAAGCAACATCAGACGGGCCTCGCTATAATCGGAAAGTACCATAGAAATATATTGCAGCTGGTACCACATAGTGTACATTTGAATTAATGATCCGCTTCATAACCATTAACCTTAGGTTAAAAATGTAACTATTATAGTTCAAATGTCAAGATGACTTTGACCATCGCTTATAAACGTCTATTTAACACCCCTCCCCCTCATTGGTCAATTTTAATATTCGCTTGTGCACACGACCCTAAATGTTTTGGTTTTGTTTTTTGTTCTTTCTAAACAGAATGCTTCTCGGTGTTGATGAAATGTATCTCTTCACCTTTGGGGTCAATTGGAATGGCAACAGTCTGAATGGAAGAGCGTGCTGCCCCCAAAAAGACGAGACATTGCCTTTATCCGATTGGAATTCGAGATAACCTTGTTTCACCACGAAACAGTTTATCCGACATTCAAGTTTAAACTAATTTATCATCACAACGTTAAGAATCTTTGTGGTGTACGAGTCCTAGGTCGTTTGTTGTTTTGTGCAACCGACGTATCTTTGACATAACCCCCATAAATGCCGGATAACTAGTAGATTATTATAATTTTTGAAAAAATAGAAAAATAAGTAAATAAACTTACATTATAAAGTTCATTAAAAAGTGACCAACATGTACATAAGTTTATATACATTTATATATAAACTATAAAGTACTTTATGTATACAATATGTATATATATTTATTGAATGGCTATGTTTCATTTCCTATGTATTAATATATACGTATTTTTGACATCGGTATTTGCCACCAGATGTCGCCGTATCCTATGTTTCGACTCAACCTCACTCACCAGTGAATCTAATATAAATAATAAACAATTATAATATTAATCAAAAACAACCGATATAACAATACTGTATAAGTAATAAATGTTTCTCACGCTTGGCTGTCTGTTTGTGCGCGCATGACACAAAATCGATTAAACCGATTTTCATGAAACTTAGTACCTACGTTAAACTCGAGTCAAGGAAGGACATAAGATATTATGCATATTAAAATTTTTAATATGAAGCCCATAGATCCTTATTTTTTACCCCCCCCCCTTAATTCTTGACTTTGGGCTTATGCTCATACAAGCTTTATTTTAAGAAATTGGAGTTGCCAGGAATGCATTTTTAAGGCATGTAAGAAAACAATGTCTCATATAAATAGAAAGACTTTACAGTTGTATAATCGCAAATAAGCGAAGCCATTTATTAATGTACAGGTAAAAAAAATACGTTCTAATTGAAAACAGCTAGAAAATAGCATGTATACACATCCAAAACCACTATTTACAATACACAACCTATGGACGGAAAAACACGCTTGAAGGTTCTCATAAAAAATGTAACACCCAAGCCAAAATGAACCTTACTATTTATAAATATGGCTACATTTCTTCTTTAAGCCCTAAGGTATAAAAAAAGTATAATAATGCAATGGCTGTGTTTGTGTACCAAAAAAAAAGCTCCATTTTCTGGTCGGGAGAAAAATAATCTTCTCACGCTTAGCAGCTTTTGTGGCAGCAAGACGAAAATTTACTACACTATAAGATACAAGAAGAGCCATTTTATTAATAAATTTCCGCACAGCTGATGGGTCATTGCAAAGTTGTTTTGGAAGAGGAAGAAAATTCCGAAAGACGGCGAATTTAATAAATAATTAAATACCCTAAGTGCAGAAGCGATATTAATAAAAAAAAACCGACCCGACTCGTTTGGCGCTAAAACTTGCAAAATGACCGTCAACAACGTTTAGCTGATAGTATGGGTAATCACAGGACACGTTTCTCACCAACATAAAGAACTAGAAAAACCAAAAAAAAGTGGAACCATCAACGCGAGGCTATTTTGAAACACGGACCATACTGCCACAAGACAATTTTCATAACAGCGAAAATTTTTATGCCTTGTTTATAGTGCATGCTTATACAACACAAATTCTCGTTTAGAACAGTGTTGTTGTTGTTGTTTTTATAAGAGTTTTATGTACACCTATGCATTTCATTATACGTGTAAGACTTGCAAAGTTGCCCATCATTTAACCAGTTGTGAAAAGATGACCAGCAAAAAAAAGGGTAACGAGTAAACATAACAAAAAGTATATAAACATATAAAAAATAAGTTATTAACAACGTAAACAATATAAATTTATTACTACCCCTCTGAGTATGACCGTATTTTAATGAGCTAAAATGCCATTTGCATGGAACCTTAACATTCGCGAATTCTGGTATTCGCGAAAAAACTTGTATTTCAACATTCGTGATCCATTGACTTCATAAAGCTTCACTGTTTTATTTTAAATCCTAGTAATACATTGGAATTCGATTATTATAATCACGGATGATGTCATCAATCGGTTATTGTTATAATCATAATCAGTCATTCCAAAACACTGTTTAATATTTTCGTTTTCAACCACTGTTTAATGTTATCAGCCGGTTGTTAATACACAGTAGAGTCTCTCCAATCCGACGTACAGTATATCGGACCAGCGGGTGTCGGATTACTGCAGATTGTCGGATTACTGAATTTTGGAAACAAATCACTTTGTTTATTAATATAACAACTTAACAAAACTAATCACACAATACAGGGTACTGTGCAAAGTATCGAAACAAAAAGAAAACCTTATTTGAAATCTTAGTTCAAATTGTTTAATTTCAAAAATTTTCATGTACAGCAGTTAGTTATCTTCAATATCATTACACTAGTATGTTATGCCGTGCAGAAGTACGGGCGTTAGTTTTTATTAAAAGCTCAAAGCGCTCAAAGCTCTCTAAAACAGAGCGCTATAAAGCTCTAAGTGCTCAAAGCTTTGCGATCATCAGCTTTGAGTGTTCGCTTTGCCAACGCTCAAAGCGAATCAATAATGGGTTTGTCCAGCGTTTCGAAAAACGGCGTTTCGGACAACGGTGCTTACACGCATGCGTATAAGCAGCGTCATACACACCCAGAGATCCTAGCTTATTATATTATTACTTGTAAATAGCCCGTCAAAAATGACGGGAAAGTTGTTTATTGCTGTCATATTGCTCATGTTATCTGTCATACCTCATATTGCTGTCGCAATATTCGTTACAATTCATTCAACTCAGTTTCTATAGAAACATAACTGGTGAATATTTTTTATTTCGTTTCGTTTCATTTCGGTTGTTTCTATAGAAACATAACTGGTGAGGAGGATAAGGAGAAGCTTTGTATTTTTTAACAATTAGATGATTGCACACGAAATTTTTTGTGTGCTTTTTTGCGTTTAAAAACAGTTTCGTGTACCGACCTGCTACCTGCTGAGCGTCGGATTACTGGACGTGTCGGACTGGCGAGGTGTCGGACTAGAGATACTCTATTGTATCAAAAAATACTGGTCCCAAAGTGATTATAATAACCGGATTCCACTGTATTAAAGTATGTCTTAAGGCGATCGACTTTAAGTTAGGCAGCAAGTTTCATGAAAATCAACGCAACTAATGTTTTGTGAAGTCCGTACAAACTGACAGAAAAAAAAATTTGCATTTTCAGGTAACTATTCTTGTTAAAATATTAACTATTTCAGGTCTAACAGTCAGCCAGCCATACATATTAGTTACTTATAAAAAAACATTTTAATACAACACCATGATAATGTTAAACATTAAGGTACCACACGCGCATTTTTGATGTGGCAAGTATAGTAACTTCTGAACAAATGTAACGTCAGCTTCTTGCAAACCAATTTTCATTGGGACAAGAAGTTTGACAAAATACCCACAACTGCTCCACTTGCCACACCAAAAATTACGTGTCAGAAGATCTTAACTGTGAAAAACCAAAAAAAAACAGAAATTCAAAACCTGCTACTAATAATAATCAAATCGATGTGAAATTACTGTAGAGGAAGATTTCGATTTATGCGAAGGACAACACGCGAAAACTTCGTTTAAATTGGAAATCGCAGACTTGAAATTCCCATAAAGTTTCATTTTTTATTTATTTAAAATTCTTTACATTCGAGATGGTAAAAAAAAATTACAATTATATCAGCGTTTATTCATTTGTGTACCATTGCATAATTAAGAAATTATCTCACATTACATGGGTGTATTTCTTTCTTCATCAAAATCACAATTAAAAACTTTGCAAAACTTCTAATATTTATATATTGTTTTATTTTCATATAGGAAAACAATACATATAAGAATCTCACTTTTATATCTTTAAAAAAATAATACCTGATTTAAAAAAAAAAATCAACTTTAAAATCGCCCCCCCCCTTGTGTAAACTACTCGAAAAACACAAGACATTCTCAACTACGATGAATTTTGTATTGTCACAAAATAAACATCGATAAACCTTGTCAACATTGTTTATTCTTGAATGTCAATATCAACATAAAACATGAAAACTTTAAAAATGAAAATAACTAGCATTATGATGTCTAAGTTTAAAAAATATATATAAAAAAAATACTTCATTCAACCAAAAATAAGTTTATATATATATATATATATATATAAAAACAACAACTAGTTTTGGAAACATTTTTCAACGAGCACACAACAAATATTGAATCAAGATCCGTTTGAGCATCCAAGCACGCAAATCCAATGATGTTGTTCTAACATCAATCTCAATCCGTTTTGTTTTAATTCTGACTGACAGGACCACCCACACAATTTTGTCAGTTAAAAAAAAAAAAGATAACTGGAGCAAAAAAAGAAAAACACAACATGTCTACAGTCAATTCCAACACAATTATAGATCCATCACTAGGTTGCCGAGAGTAAATCGACATTTCCTAGTCCTTTCCAAAATAACAAAACTAGAACCCAACAAAAAACATATACACAGACAGTATACAGCACTTTACTACAAAACGAAATGAACAATAAATTTATGAAACCGAAAAAAGAAAATGTTTTATATAATTTATTATTTATTAACCAGTGTAGGCTACTGTTATTTCACTAAAAAAAAAGTATAATGAAATTTCAGGGAACTAAAAATGTATTTTAAAGTAGTGTTGATGACACAGACACGCTGTCATCGAAGCAAACTTAAAGACGTTGAAACCACCCACAAAGAAGGTTCGTGAAGCGTGACAAAAGGCATCTGGCTCTGGTTTCAGTTCAAAAGAGATATCACACAGATGGTCTAAATTAAGTCCTTCCCAGAGCATGAAAAGCGTCTTGTCATTCATTCTTTGCTCATAGTGCAAACATTAGAAAATACTGCGAATGCTGGCTTTTTAGGCCACGAAGCGAAGAAAACATATAGAGCAACCGCTACACAAGGAAAACTCAACTGGATGGAACCATTTCATTCTGTAGTATACTGAACCTTGGTTTTTGTTGTTTGTTTTTAATACGCATGTAGATATATTTATACAGGATTTCAGCAATATAAGTCAATGGTATAAGAATAAACTCAATAAAGAAGAGACTGATTTTCTAAGACTTTTGAAGACCAGAAAGTCCTAGGAATTCATAGTTCAGATTTGCATTCGAGATCCACGATTATAAATACTGATTTTTAAAATTCTCAAGTTAAAATCAATTTTATACCTTGACTACTGTCTATCAATCTTAGAAGTACTTATAATGTCTTGTATCTAGAATTTATAATAATAATTACCCAGATCTGATCGTATGCGTGTCATGGACGCTTTAGCCGCGTCCATTGCCCCCATTGCGCAGAATCCTCAAGTCAGCTGTTATTGGTGGTTGTTAAAATCGAAGTCATGGTTGTAGCATCCTGTCACTAGATTGAGTTGGTTGGTTGGTTGGTTGTGAAAAGTACAAATATGTTAGTCTTGTAGTCTAAAGTTAATATTACCAATCCAAACTATCTCATGCTCCCGCGCTACAGCACGGGTTTCCTTCTTCACCCAATAAATACTTAACAATTACAAACGAAAATCCACACAGTACCTGTATAAATATCTAGTCTAAGGCGATCGACGTAACTGGAGTTGGTCATTTTGTCGTATATTTAATTATTTATACTGCATATGAAATAATCACGTTGACATATACGAATGCATAATTGCAGTTGCGTAGTTTAATGTAAAGGCATATAACTCAATGACCTTTTTTCGACAATTCATGAACTAACTTGGGATTCGTAGCCTCTTTGTTCAGAATTGAGATTCAAAATAATACCCTACATACCGACATTGAAATGTTGAATTTTACATCTATTTTATGTTATCATCACTCCATCACCTGTTAATGGTCGTATTTAGTGACTAGCATTACCCAATACTCAGCACTTACAAAGATACTATAGGTAGATTTGTTAACGATTAGACACGTCGTGACTAATCGTACCGTACGACGTGTCATTTGGTCCTCAGACTTCATTAATTCAGAAAATACTACAATGATAGTGAGGTGAGGATCATAAAGATGGACTAGGGTTTTATGATGCAAAAGGAAACTAGAAAACCCCGAGAAAACCTGCCCCCATAGTGTCAAACACCAAACTGAATCCACCACATGGCACGAGAGCACTTACCAAAATGCAAGAAAATTACAAGAAAAAAATCCGCAAATATCCAGAGACTTTCTAGCTTTTTTATTTTAATAACTAGCATTACAGAATGCTCATCAATATAACCAACAAAGTCCTATGAAACATAACCATTTCTGATTGTTGGTATTTGACATCGAGTTTTTTTGTTCACCCACCCCCTCCTGTCCCGACATTCTGCACAAATTATTCTCATTTTATTTATTCCATTTCAGCTACACGCCTCGCATTTCGTCCGCGCCTTTTTGATTTCAAGTCAATTTTCGATAAGGACCAAAATCTCAGCTTGGGGTATATGATCAAGTACAAAGAAAGAAGAAGAAAAAACACAACTTTGACGAGAAGGACCAAAGGGTTCAGCTCAATTCAATGCCATCTCCCGAAATTATCAGCAGTCATCTTGGCCCTCGGTAGGTGACTCTTCTTGGCATAGACCACACCTGCAGTTCAGGCGTGTTGCATCTCCTCCTCCAAGTCTGCGGGATATCTCACCTTAATCACACCTTTTCTTACCTGGATGAAACCACTCCACCCTTGCATCTCGCATCTATGCATTCTTCGCCATCGTAAAAATTTATAACTTCGTTCTGGGTGGTGAAATTTCTCGCCCCAACCCGGATCGGATTGCATTTCTCTACAATGCAATCCATTTTGTGCCAACGACAACGTAATTAGTTCTGTCTTTTTCCTCGGCACACGTGCCACGTTTCTATTGGAAAAAAAAACCTATTCCACCCATCTTCGAATTGAACTCCATAGGTTTTTAACATACCAAATTACACATCACCTCCGATAGTAACCAAAGATAAACAGAAAAAGTACCAAAATAAATATTATACTCTTCAACTGCCTTAATATCTTCTTTTGGTGTATTATTCTAGATAGAAATCGTAAAATACAGGGTGCCGAAAATAGGTTGCCATCTGTTTGAAGTTCCCCCCCCCCAAAAAATCACATTTTACCTAGTGTAAATTTAGTTTATATGTCATTTTATACGGTGCAAGTTTGATTTCTATAGTATTCTATATATTTATCTATATTTATTTATAATGTTAAAATATGATTCATTTTATGAGTTCTTAAGATAACCGCATAAATCGAAATTCTCGCATAAATCGAAATTCTCGCGTAAATCGAAATTCTCGCGTAAATCGAAATTCTCGCGTAAATCGAAATCTTACCACTTTACATGACAAAACTCACCTGTCAACTACTATCCGCATAATGAATTTACTTGTAATTACACGAAATTCTTTAAGGAATGTTCACATTTAAAAAATGTATCAGTAAATTTGATATCATTGAATCGTGTTTTTTGTTTGTTTTGTTTTTCACGTTCGTCTCATTTTTATGTTATGTATTTATCCCCAGTTGGATGTTAAAATGAATAAATTCAAAACTAAAAGTTATGTTGTACCAACTCAATCACGAAATTGACAAACTTTAGAATTGTCAATAAAAATAAATAATGTAACAAGGTATTACGTTTCGATCGATTGATGGTATTACGAAAGAAAGACATGATAGTGCGTAACAATTAATTAGTTGCAAATAAAATTTATCACTTTCAACTTGTTCGCCATCATCCATCACAACTTGTTCACCGTAGCATCTCTCTCGTGCGTTACCAACAAAAGAGTGCTCATCAGGTAGAAAACTAGTGAATATGATGGGGTTGGCAAGTGGACAGGCAGCTGTTGTGCCCTCGTAAACACATGTTCGGGTGATGGCAAATTTCACCGCCTAATGGTCGACTGGGAACACATGTGTCGATGCAGAAAAGACACAATAATCAATCACCACAATGGACGACACGGGTGCTCTCTATGCAAATCATGGCCCTGTTCGAGCCGATAAATTAAACACCGACTCCATATCTTCAATGGACACGTGAACAGAGACACACCCCCTCTGTTCATTCCCATATGCAAATGTGGGAAAGTTGAAGAGGTACGTATTAATTAGAAAATACCGTATAAAAAAATTAACACGTTAACAATGAACCATTGTTTGCTTAGTATTCACAATGGGCATTGGTCCTCTGCGCTTTAGTTTGAGTTAAATAACATTCTGGATACAGCTATATTGTTAACAGCAGTTTTTCAGGACATGCGATTTGTTATTTTTTATTTTGTTTTGATTAGTATCTTTGTTCAATTTCAGAAATTTATTAAAAAGAAAATATTAAATAAAACAATTTGAATTACCCGCCCTCCAGCGTTGGTTTTTTTCTCTTTACTGTACTGTACTGTAGATGGCGTTACCTTCCCCAAAGGTAATATTTTCTTCATATTTGTTTATAGTATAGTACGTCTTTCATGTGTAATTTTCTTGTCTGTGTTGTACATTGTTCCTTGGAACGCAATTAAAACCAATAGTTGATATTTTCCATTATGTATGGCAGTGCAGTGATATCTAATTGAAGGTCCTGGTGTAAACGAGTGTTAAGTAACATTTTTGTCAAAAATGACCTAAAAGGATTTTGGAATGTGTAAGATGCAATTCTACTTTCCAGCAGGCGCATACGTATACAGATCTCCAGTTTGGAGGGTCATCCACCACGTAAACAGAATTATTGACGCATAATTTTTATACGAGGGGGGCTGATAAGTAATGTCTCCACCTGCATAAATAAGTTAGAATCGAGATAAATGAATAAACTAAATTGAAAATTGTAAAAAAACACATTTATTTTAACGGATAAGTGATTGTTTTTTTTTAATGTAATCTCCGTTTAGTGCAACACATTTTGTCTGCAACGTCTCATACAATGGTGAATTCCGTTGAAATAAAAACCCTGGTCTTGATTCTGCAACCACGCCACAACGTCCACTTTTTTAACCATCATGAATATCAATTTCACCCTCATTAGTTGATTTCGGTCTAATAACCCATCGTCGGACGTTACTAAAATGTCTGTGGTATTGTCACCGTATACAGCAAACACTCGGCACCCTTCCGCATTGAGCCGAGTCATATTTATCAGGTCTCTTTGGAGGGGGTCATGACCACCCCCCTGTGTACGCGCATGCCTTCCTAGTGCATAATTTTGAGCAAAACAACAATATGTGCAAAGATATTAGCGCAAGACATCCATGAACAACAAGACAAGTTCGGATCTTCAAAAGCGTTTTTCTCGAAATTGTAAAATGCTACTTAACACCTATTTGCACCAGGCCCTTCAATTATAGATACTATTCGAAGTAGTTTTAGATAGTTAACCCTCGCTATCTTCGGTTTTTTAATATACGTGATTCATTATTTTTTGTTTTGTTTATTCGAATTAATTTCAGAAATTTATTAAAAAATTAATGGTGAATAATGCTATTTGAACTGTCCACCACCGTTAGTTTATGTCTCACTTTACTAGATGGCGTAACTTGCTCCATAGATAATATTTTCAACCATAGATAATAATATAGTACAGTAGTTATATCATCTGGTAGTTGTATAGTATCATTAAATACTTTATTATACAATACATTTGATTAACCAATATGAATATGGCGTCTAAAAGTTCAGAAAGTTCTACGAGCGAATGTGTAAAATCAGTCTGAAACGTTATTTAATACAGTTTTTATTTATTTTTATATTTAACCTTATTTTTCTTACCACAGTTTAGCTAATTGCAATACTTTGTAAAAACGTAATTCCCACGGATAACAATATATATAAAAAAAAATCAGTGATATAAAACCTAAAAATAAAAATCACAAACAATCCCCCCCAACATTCTTACATCACTTTGGAGGATAAAATGAAAACCAATTCTTCACAATCATAAGTAATCGCCATCCTGTATTGTAACTTGAAATGACAACCTAAAAACCAGAGAAAACACCCGCACAATAAATGTTAGCAACTTTGGGATTCTCTCAGCAATTTCGGTAAACCCATAAAAAAAAATTTCAACCCCTTTCGTTCTTATTTCCGGTGGCAAACGTACAGCCATTTCCTTTTTGGCAGAAGGGGTGCATGCGCAATATTCTCGTGACCACAGGCAGACACAACATTTCTGGATCGAATTGCTCCAATCTCACCACCAAATAAATATATAAAAAAAAACCTCAACATGAAACAACTCCCTGGAGGATAGCTAATAGCACTTCTTGACAAGTGTGCGTTGGAGGATATATTGAAGATATATTAGTCTTGACGGCCACAATGCTCGAGGATAAGGATACGAAAGCACAAGTCATATAAAAAAATTGCGCAGACACTACCAAACAAAAGAGAATGTTGAAAGTAACACAAAAATAAAGAATAACCAATATCTTTTTTAATATTGTCTGATGCGATTACTATATAAACTAATGTATGATATTACAGAATATGTAATATTTGCTTCACTCGAAATTGCATTATATTTTTTTCAAATATAACTTGAAGGAAATTTCTTAGTAACTTTTGTTAGAACACGATATGACCGACTGTTTAATGTTTGAACATGTTGTAAACAGTTACAAGTAGTTCACGTATCGGTTTATGCGAGAACTAGATTCCGCAAAACATCTCATAAATCGCATTAAATTTCGTATAAAAATGTGGACAAAAAAAACAACTACATTTCAGCGTCAGGACCAGGATTTGCGCCAAACGTGACGAACATACTACGGAAGGATTGTATCAGTTACAGCAATTCAGTCACATGTGTATCACATCAAAAATCGCATAAAAGCGATTTTTGTTTGTCTTTTTTTGCATATAACAAGCATCTGAGAAAATTTCTTTCTTCAGAAAATTACTATAGCAAACTCATAAATTTCACCAAAAATTGTTTACACTCAAAAACAAATTGTGCAAACATACAGTATATTGTATGGTACTGTATTCAAAACTTTTGTCCAAACGTTGCACTTTAATTACAATCTTCTTCTTGTCTGTAATTAGTTACGTGTTCTCGTTTATTCCATCTGGAGTGAAAATTTTTAAAATAGAATAAAATAAAAAATTATGGAAACGCATATATCGAAATTCCATGAAGTGATCATGGTAATTTCACCAAAATTTTTTAAATTATCTTATTTGAGCAAAATTCGCTTTGTATTGCAGAATGAAGACAACTTCAGCGTTCAGTCACTCGTGCACCACCACCCAAAATCGCATAATAGCGAAAACTTTTCTCGCCTAAAACAACCAATTGGTAGAAGTTCTGCGCCGCGTAATATCAAAATCCCACTTATCAAACTAAAATACTTTCAGTTTTCAAAAAAATATCAATTAATCAAATTAAGTATTTATTTTACTTATTTATTTATTTAATAATTTGACGTCCCGTCGCGTCGTTCAAATATTTTAACACAATTTTGTATTAAAATTTTTTCACCTGATTTTATAGTTAATTAGTTACTACAGTGGAATCCAGTTATTGTGATCAATCCGGAATCAGTACTTTTTTGATAACAATAGCAGACTGATAACATTAAACGATGGAATAAAACATTAAACAGTGTGTTGGAACCGACTGATAATAATAATAGCCGATTGACAACACCATCCGTGATTATAATAAACCGGATTCCACTGTATTATGTGTGTTTTGTTTGTACATTACTATTTGTACCGTTCCTTTTAATCTGATCAGGATTGTTATTAAATAAAAAATAAATGAATCGATATACCGGTACCAAACTCGCATAAATAGACGATTCGCTGTAGGCTATTTAAAGCAAAAACTGCGTATTTATGAATCCGCCGTAACTCGAATCCAACAACTTATATTAACTGTTCACTCAACTTTCGGCCCTTCTACAACTCGACGCAACTTAATGTTTGTTTGATAAATGCAGATGGGGAGGAGAAACTCGTTGTATGGTGAGTGGTCCTTGGGATCATTTGTCCCGCCTCGCATCGTCCCTCTATGACGTCACAGGAATGGCAGGTGAGGAAAATACAGTTCAAAACCTCCTCCATACCAAAAAAACACACACCTGTGGAGCCGCCTCTTCCTTTTTCAGTGGCTAATCGTATGCTATTTTCTTTCATAAATCATCTCCAACGCCATGTCTCGTCGTACTCTATTCGAGATTCGGACGTTACGCTTGATAACATTTCAAGGTAAATTTCGAACCCTTGACATCATGTTATGGCTACTCTAAGATGCCATAATAGCTGAAAGTTGTCAGCCTTTAAATGATCCCACTCAAAAAACACCTTCGCAGCATGAGGTGGGCTATAAAACTGTTTTTTATATCAGCAATCCACAGAAATTATGATTTACAAATAAGGGATGCATTAAACACCCCAAGTATCCCTAGTTAATAAACAACTCGCTATAAATCAGGTCTCAGCATATTACCGTACTCTAAAGTAATATACAATATTAAAAAAAATAATAATAATGATAAACAACGAAAAAATATGAAAACCTTTTAGGCAGTAAGTTAAAAGTGCAATGTGACATAATTGAATGGGTAATGGTGAATAAATTGATTATAAACGTCCACGTGATGCAATGATATAAAGTTATTTTTCTCGCTTATTTACGACTCAATGAATAATTTTATGGGGTGCCAAAAGAGAGGGTCCATCAACACTATTGAGAGCAATGACCATCTTATATGCATTTCATTTTTAAGGACCTCTATCAACCGATATTGGATTTTGGAGTGAATTTATTTACGACGTATAATAATAAAAATAATAATAATAATTCGCTAAATAAAATAATAAAAAACCGAAATTTCATTACTTTGGGGCTCAGCTGCGGTTTATTTCTTTGAAAATGATTTTCCCTGGAAATCTACCAAACTATAAGATATTTCGTAAATGAGCAGTTTGATTGGCCCCCATGTGTTAATGATGAAAGAAATAAAAGACGTCCTCGATTTCTAAGAGTTCCTTATGTAAAATTAAATTTATAAACGACGAGAGAAACGCTCGAGAATTTTTCATTATTATGCGATTTGGTGCAGAGGTATACTAAAATTTAAAGTGACAATTTTGATATAAGCGTTTTATGAGAGCTCTTTATATGCGATTTCCTAATACGCAACGAGAGAAATTCTCCCAAAATCCTCGTTATATGCAAAAATACGAAAAAATATTGCTATTATGCGGTTTAGTACGATATCTGATTTTCGATTAATGCGAGATTTTTGGCAAAAACGTACTGCTCGTATAAATTAAAAATCTCATGAATATATGCAATACAAGCATAAAATAAATAAAGTTGTTGAGAATTCCTTATATGCGAATTCACTGATATGCGGTAAAAAAATTCTCCCAAGTGTTTGCGATAAGTAAAAATATTCAGCATAATAGACGAATTAACTGTAGTGGCAGTTCCTAATATTGTAGATGGCAGTTCTTAATATGCGATTTCGCTAATATGCGACAAACAAAATCCTCCCAGATGCTCGTTACGAACAAAAATGTTTCCTTATTATGCTGTTTCTGTGTTGTAGTGCACAAGTGACTGAACGCTGAAGTTAATCAGGCTGAAGTTATTTAGTAATAAGGCTTTTAACTTTATTTATTGTCAATTGTATGTTCCAACTAATTTATTTGGTTGTTTATTTTATGTTTTGTTTGTTTATTTTGTTTTTATCAGTTGTATTTTCCTTAAATTTTTCATGTATGTGTTGTCCAACTGTTTCCGTAGAAATGCAATAAAGTCAATAATAATCCACTTCATGTGCATTTCAATACACGCAATTTTCGATTTAGGCTAAATTTGTTCACGTAACGTAACATTGAATTCGAAAAACCTCATGTATATGCATGGTTAGATGAATAGGGTAGATAAGATATTTTCAGACATTCCTTAATAAAGGAGTAGCTGAACTCGTTAGAGGTCTATTGTGCTCAATATCTAGATACCATGTCATTGTGATGGCTCCGAGATCCCCCATTTACCACCAACTGTCCAAACAGGACATTTGTCAAATGAAGCCTAATTGGCCTGTTTTCCTCGCAAAGACCACCTATACACTGCAAACAAGAAGCTTCCAATCTGTTCGTTTCCAATCTTGTTTTCCTTCCACAAGAACTTGAAACTTGTTTTCTTTAGTGAATCTGTTTCTGGGAAAGTAAAACTTTTGTGAGCAAACGAGAAACATCGGAAAATCGAATTCTATTACAGTGTACACTGTACTATGGTGTAGCAGTTCAGGCATTTCCATTACTTTTCACTGCTGCTTGAGCAAGTGAAGTATTAAACATATTTCCAGTTGATTATTAACAAAAAAAATTCTATCATAGTTTATCATATTGTAGTTTCAGTAAAACTAGAAAGTATCTTAATAACTTATCATATACAGGGTGTTCCTAAAAGTTCTAGTCAAATTTAAACAAGAGACGCTACGCATCCAAACAAAGAAAAAGGTTCATATAAACATGATCAGAAAATGCATACTCATCTCTATACCTTACAGCGATTATGAGACAATAAACCTACGTGACTTCACTCTGTGTGATCTCAGAACGGAAGCATTTCCGGTCCCGTGTTTATACAGGTTGTTTGCTTTGTTTCAATGGGTGGCAGCTGTGGTTGAAATTTGACTGAAAATATCAGGAATACACCCTGTATAAGTGACTGAATAGTTTATTTATCACCCAATTAAGAAACAAAGTTATATACATATTTTTTATAACATTCGGGTAGTTCTCGATTATATGTGATTTCGCTAACATGCGACCAGAAAAATTCTTCTAAATCCTCGTTATATGAGAAAAATGCAATTATGCGATTTTGTGATACATAACTGATTAAATCCTAAAATTTTGCCACATTATAAGGATATCGATATAAGCAATTTTTCATTTGTGCGAGGCTTAGTTAGAATATAGCCCTCGCAAAAATCGAAGACCTGTAGTCAACCGAACAACCTATTAAAATTAACGCCTTTTACTATTTAGCAATTAATCATAGTGACAACAGTATCCGAAATCAAAAATGACCTAGAAGCATTTTCGAATGTGTTAGGCGCAATTCTACCTTCTAGCTAGATGCATAATTTTGAGCAAAAGAACAATATGTGCAAAGATATTAGTGCAAGAAGTGTGAAGTAGCCCATAGACAGCAAGGCAAGATCTTTTTAAATGCATTTTCCTCGAAATTGGAAAAAATGGTACTTAACATTTTTTTACACAAGACCCTTCAATTTCTTTAAATTAACCTAATTCATAAAATTTCTATATTCAAATACCACACTAACACTTGAACCAAGTTTCATAAAAAAATCACCTTAAATAAACACGCTGAATCAATTTATCGAATAGAAAATTCGACAAAGATAAATTTTTACACAGTTTTCGAAATATTCGAACAAGCGGAGAATTAATATCTATCATCAAGTCCCTCATTATCTTCACAGGATATTGCCAATCCCTCCTGTTAAAAAACCCGAAATTCGACGACATCAGCTGCCGGCTGCAATACGACAATACACATTTTCTTCTCAAGCATCATCCACTACTAATTTAGGAAGTATCATCTACACCTCGAGAAAAGACCTTTCCCTGAGGGCCCCTTCAATTATCACGCAACAAACAAAAACCCCTCTCTATTGTTCATCCCACCACATCACGTTAAGCATCTGCAGTAGTTGACAGCCATGAATTTTCGGGACTTCTCAATTTACCAAAGAAATCATATCTGTCCTCCGCATGCCTGTGCCCTGAGCACACACACACACACACGAGGCATGTTACGTATCACTCACTGCGCCGTTCCAATTGGTCCCATCTGCCACCGATTGCAGCTAATTCCGTTTCGTTTATAACATCATTAACCTTCGCCTATACCTTCGCCTGGGGAACCTCGGGTCGATATTAATGGCCGGGAGGCTGCCTCGGTCATCAATCCTTCCCGTGAAGACCCATTGGACAGAGATGAATTACCATGGCCACCAAACCACTGTCCCTGCTATATACCCTGCTGATGGGGTAGCGAAAAGACCAAGGTACAAGATCGTTCCAGATTGCTTGTAATAAAAAATAAAAAAATCTATATATAGATATGTACAAAAAAAATAACCTCCTCCTCCTCTGCACATTGAAAGTAAATGGATGGATGTATACCACTGCGGCCACTCCAATCTGTTAACGTCTCAATTTTCTTCAAGTCGGTATAGCACTTTTGGGGGAAATTCTACTAGGTAAGTAGAGAACCACGAATCTCTCCCGAGATTCCATCCCCCTGTCTCAATCCGGTGGAATTAATGGTAAATCCCACCTCCTCTGTGCCCAGAAGCGGATACATCCTTTTGCCCAGTCAGTTGAACAGGCTCAATTGTTTTCCTTTTGTTTCTTTCTTAAGAGGTCAAGCCGTCCAGACTAACCATGAAATAGCCTTATAATAACAACAACTAACCTTGCTTCTTGTCTCGCAATAAAACTGTCAACATGAGCTCCTACTACTCGGTATATTCCTCGATTTATAAAAAGAACCATGATCTTTTCATCGTGGAAAATTGTTGTATACTAATGATCATGTTACAATGCGAATTGGTTTCCCAGTGCCCAGAAAATTAATTCAATTTTACAAAAGATAATAAAAAGTATATACAACCCCTGAACAAAAATATGGAATATATATTACACTATACACTATTTTACAAATTTGACCATAATTTCCGTTTGAATACATATTTTTCAGTGCGATTTGTTTTTATTGTTCTTTAGTAATGTCCTCTCAATATATTTGTATTGCACAATAAAATAAATTTGTGCAGTGTAAGAATAAAGTCAAATGTCACGACATGGCAGCCGTTAGAATATATTCCATACTTTTGTCCAGGGGTTGTAATATAAAACATAAAAACACAACTGAAATATCAAAAGCTTAACAACAATAGTTAAACAAGTGCATTTAGGCACCCATTATTCAGAACGCTTTTACTCTTTTAGTAATAATAATTTCAACATAATACGATTACAGTTTGTTTGCACATAACAACTACCTAATTTTTAAATTTTAACTGTTTGATTAGTTTATATACAAGAAACAGAGGCAAATGATTGATAACATAATCGATTATTTTAAACAATACACTTTGAATACCTAAACCTAAGAAAAGATTTTCCCCCTTGTCATAAAATCATGTGCTTGTTTCGACGATCTTAATCCATCACCAAATCATTTTTTCAAAATATGATACTGTATATCAACTTACAAACTTAAATCAAACTTTTTCATTCAAAGTCCATCGATTCCAACTGTTTTTCTGACGTCATACACACATCCGGGCGCGTTTCAGTGCTTTTGTGGTTGTTTGACCGAAAACACGAAAACGCGCGCGGACGTGTGTAATACGTCAAAAAAACAGCTGGAATCGATGGAATTTGATTGAAAAAGTTTGACGTGTAAAAAGTTTGACTTTAAAGGTAGGTAGGAACTTGGATTTTAACGAAGGCACTGACTGGTCGTTGTGTCATTTGGTCCTCAGACTTCTTTATTAAATCGGAAAATACTGAAATGATGATGAGTTGAGGATGTAAAATATGGAAAAGGATTTTTATGATGCAAGATCAAAAGGAAAAACTCCGAGAATATCTGTTCCCGTGGTGTCAGATTTTCAAGCAGAAACTTGAAAATCTGCGTCAACGACATCAAGCTAAGAAAACTGCAGAAACTGCAGAAATGTGGAGAACACAAAGACACCACTAACTAAGCTACACTGTCGATGTTCCAGCCTAACAAAACACAGTGCTAACAAAAGCACTGTACCACGCGAAGTTTAAAAGTTGTGCCAAAAAGAAGGAAGATTTTTTTATATTTCATCCAAAACATCCCCCAAAAATGAAGTTAACCAAACAAGTTTATGAGAAAAACCGCAACTGTTGCAGAAACAATAAATAGGAACACTTCAATGAGACCTCGAACAAATTCTGTTGTATAAAGATGATATACTGTATCTATGGAAAAATCGTTTTGGAATGAATAAAAATAGACGCTACATTATTGAATTATACATATAGAAGTCAATAGGAAGAGATTATTTCCAAAACGTATTATCTCCATTTTTAATCATTTTTGAGATAAGAGGCTCTGACAACTATCTGTGCATTGCCGATTCCAAAATATATTTTCAAGAAGCAAAATTTATTATTTCCTACTGAAAAGCACTCTCAAAAACCACGTTTACATGCAAAGTCTGTTGTCAAATGAATGTGAAAATTCCTGAAAAACTGTTTCCTGGATTTACGACGTTTTATTTATTTATTTATTTATTTTATTTTCGTCCCATTGAGACATAACGTACATAAATCTAATGCAAACAACAAAACAAAACAGTACTGTACATAAAATGTATGTATAGGTTTTTTTCGAATATGTTAGGGAAAATAATTTGGAATTATGAAATGAGTGATGCAAATAAACAATTTTTACAATCAAAATATGGCTAATAACGTTTTGAAAATAAGCTTTTCAATTATGAACACACAAAAAACCGCAAATCCAGCTTTACGATTGACAGGAATTCTAGGAACTTCTTTCTCAATTCGTATAGTTATCAACCAAAAAAAAACATAATTTAAAATAAAAAGTTTACCACCGACCTAGTCTTCGAATAACACACTTAAAAGTTCTATAATGATTCGTCTAAACATTACCACGCAAACAACTGGCAGGCAGGTGATGGAACAAACTAGCCGTCCACTTAAGAAGAAACCTTATTGACTTCGTTGCTTCCTTCTAACATCTATCGAATATTACCCCCCTGCACTACTACTCGCAAGTGTATATTAAATTGCCTTTTGGTGGTGCAAAGGTTGTAATCTATCCCTAATTTTA
Organism: Cryptops parisi; assembly: GCA_034695005.1. Classification (NCBI taxonomy): domain Eukaryota; kingdom Metazoa; phylum Arthropoda; class Chilopoda; order Scolopendromorpha; family Cryptopidae; genus Cryptops; species Cryptops parisi. The sequence goes on along the minus strand of JAQIWH010001344.1, from coordinate 5,698 downwards.
TGGCTAACCGAAAGGAGCCGTCCAGCCATCAGCTAAGGTGTTTTTTAAAGCCTCCAGGAGGCATTTTTACAGCACGTAAATTAAGCTCGAGATGGCCATTGCCAAGCACCTCCATTACATTGGAGGAGGAAATTTTTCTGATTCGCTCGCAAGTTCAAAAAGTTAATAACATTTTGATCGAGCCGTTCCTTCTTCTTCTTCTTCTTCCAACTTTACTGCTTTTATTTCCATGGTGAAATGATGCTTCTTTTTTTCCTCGTTGTAAAAATAAACGGCAAAGAACTTCTTGGAAATTGTGCGAACACGCTGTTGAATATTCCGAAATCAAGCTTTTAAAGAGACAATTTGTTAACTTAACCGTAGATATTGACCCAATGTTCTACAGTAATTAACACCTAAGTACCGTAAAAAGTAAACTATTAACAGCCATTGGTAAAACATTGAACTGTTGGTCAATGATGTTACTTGGAACCTATGCCAACAAGATGCTGAATAGTCCAAAAAGATTTTAAAACAAAATAAAGTCAAGCTAACTGTAAAAATCTCAAATGCATTCTTTGTTTGTTGACTTCTTGAAACATGTACCATCACTGTTGACTATTCCTGAAAGATGACTTGGAAGTACCGTAATGTTAAATTAGCTGTAGAAATCTGCAAAGAACCTATTGGAACTTTTGCGATAAGCAAAAGCATTAACCCACATACAAATTCAGAATCTGGATTTAAAAAATAATATAAATGGCAAGTAAAACTGCGGATTTTAACCCAATGTTCAAATTACAATCTAAATACAACAAAAATAAACCACAAACAACCATTGATGAAACCGCAAACTGAAGTATTGGTCAATGATGTTATGTGGAACCTCTGCCAACCTAATCAAGGCATTCCAAAAAGAAGAAGTTGAACTTGCCAAGATTGTTGGACATTCCAAATACAAGATGTTGAATATTCTCAAAACAAGATTTTGAAGTAATGTCATTTTAAATTCAGATATCTTTAAGATAAAACAATTGCAACTTGTACCAAAAAAGATGTTGAATATTCCAAAATCAAGATTTTCAAGACAAGATAACGTCAAGACAAAATGTAATTTCTGGAACTTTTACGAACACGCTGTATGATATTCTGAAACACAAGAATTTGATGACAAAATAATGTCAAGTTAACTCGAGCTATCTGCAAAGAATTTCTACTAAACTGCTGATGAATACTCCAATGTCATAATTTTGAAGATCAAATAATACTACAGTACTACTGTATGAAAGATGAGAAAAACTAAACTCTAAACAAAATCATGTAAATTGAACTGTTGGTTAATTTTATGCCAAAAGTTCATGTTTATAACCCTCAGTTTTCCTCTCACGAAGTCGGTTGCGATTGGGGAATGGTACTTGTCAAATTACTCTATCAATTATGGCTTAATGGAGATCCCTATCGTATCTCAGTGAATACCTTACAACGCTACTGATTCAAAACTCAGATAAAGCACTGTGGATACACATACTGGAACAAGAAAAAAAATAAGTGTTGGGGTTTTCGCTCTTCGAATTCTTAGAGTACCAATTTTTTTATACCGCTCCTAAAAACAGGGTTTCTTGACAGTCAAATGCCACATTAATCAATCAATAGGGATACCTTGTTTTTCCAACATCCCTTTTTTCTTTTCATCCTTGTCATATAATATTTATAATTTAAAATGGAAAAAAGTAATCATGATTTTTTATACAGGAATTCGATTTATGCGAGTTTAGTAGATACAATTATGCGATAAGAAAAAGCTGTACTTTTAAGTAAACGGAGAAGCCGCTTGTGCGTTAGTGGCATGAACTGTTTTCATGGGGTTGTTGCTGTTGACCTTTTACTTTTTATGTTAGCTTCACTTGTGAGAGTTGTGAGTTTTTACACACAAAACAAGACAACTCGATGAATGTTGATGAATGAGGTGTCTATGGTTTGTCTTAGTATATCGAGTGACACTGGCTATATGGTGTCAATGATAAACCAATATGGCGGACGCTACATGCCATATATCCATTATTCTTTAGACCTTCCTACAGGCTAAATGGCTCGATGATTTTGATGAATGAGGTGTCCATGGATCCGTTTTAGTTTCAAGAGTGTCACTGCTTATATGCTGTTAATTAAAAACCAATATAGCGGAAGCTATATGTTAGTATATGAAGATTATGCTTAAAAAGCATGTTTAATGCACTTGTATTTAACTTACTTACACTAGTTAACTTACTTAACTTACTTACACATGACTATGGGCATAGACACCAGGTTAGGTTGGGTGAAAAAATGCAACAAATAAAGTCAGTACGTTCTCGTTTGTTGACCTAAACTTGAACCCATCCAAGGATATCCAATATTGGTACTCTTTTGTTTTGTATATTTTAAAGTCACCCATATTACTCCTTCTATGCGGATGTAATATGGGTGACATCCGCATAGAAGTCAATACATTCAGAAAATGTACTGAATGTGTTTGTACATTTTCTGAATGTACAACACATTCAGAAAATAATCCGCGACATGAACATAACATCTCAAATGTTAACCGTGCACTATTTTTTAAATAATACGCAGTGTATCAAAGAAGCAACAACCATTAGATCAGCATGCAACTTAAAAAACATTAATAAAAAGAAAAATAAATAAAACACAATGTAATGTTTAAGTGCGTAATGAACCATGATTATAATGACATGCTTCGCTCCTTAATTAAAGGGTTTCACGGTAAACCTCATTAGATCCTGCAAAAATGTATAGATAAAAAAATATAACAACCCTGACAATCGAGTCGATAAACATCTTGAGGAATCAATGCAAGTTTTTAAACCCATCATCCATTGAGGGCATTAGAACGATGCGAGGTAACTTATGATGTGTTTATTGCATATGGTTTTACACCCAGATTGCTGCCCTTAGGTTGTGATCAGGGGTCAAGGAAGTGGAACCATTTTACGATATGCTGCCATAATTGACACCTGCGGGGTACAGGACGTGAAAGCACGAAGACGTGCATCCTCCACGTAGCCTTATGATGGGGTCATTAAAAGACGATGGATCATAATTCTCGGCCACTTCAAACCATTTTGTATACTATGTAGACGCCTAGCCACGTTGTACCCCTCGGGATCTGTTTAGTAATTAATAGACAATGCTTAGCCAGTCGACAATATGAATCCAGGTATAGTTAGCCATAATTACCAACAACTTTGGTGCGAAGAAGAGAATACACTCCCGACACGTGAGGCATAATAAAAGATGGAGTGAAATTTGATTATAACAAAGAATCTCAAGGTTGTATTATTATTACTTTTTTTTTTTTTGGCATGAAGTGTTTTGAAAGATTATTAAAGGTCTTATGAAAGATTATTAGATGAAGACATCAAAAGGCACAATTGGTACCATCAATTAGGAAAGACTGAACCAGGGCTTTTCACAAACCTTTGATCACGTGATCGACACAATGTGATGCGATGAAATCTAAACTTCAATAGCATTTTATTTTAATAGATTGATTTACACGCCAAGTCAGTGATGTTTATTGATCTGATGACTTAAAGAAGCAAACATTTTAGAACTTTAACCACTCAGAAAACAGAATCAACCCAAAATTGCTCATGAAACCTTCAAAATCAAGAATTCTCCAATGCGTCCTAAGAAATCGGGGTGGAGGGAAGTATTGTCCTAAACACGTCCTAAGTGGTGTCCGTGGTCCGTGGAGTATTGTTCTTAACTCGTCCTAAGTACATACTGTATCAAGATACATGTACCGTACACATGACATCACTCTAAAGATGTTTTTCACTTTAAAATTAAGCATCGATTTTGTATGATCACTTCATCTGAAATCCTCTCACATTTAAAAAGGCCCGGGTGTGTTTTCAATCTACGGCAGCGCCTAGTGCTAATATTGAGAACTAACTGAAACAAAATGGCCGTCGCAGCACCAAATTCATTTTTTCATTATGCTCTGGCAGATAGCGACATAGTTGCATCTGTAATAATAAATTGACACTTTTTGAATTCTCTGTTTTTGTTATTGATACAAGGAATTTTGTATCAAAATTTTTTTTTAATATGTTAATGCAATCTCCGATTTATGCGAGGTACCAAACGTAACTCGCGCATAAATCGATGACAACTTGTATTAATACCCTCAATAATGTAATTGATAATAAATTTTAAAATCCATTTTTTTGTGTGTACTCGACTATCATAGACGTAAAAACAAAAGATCAAAGATCAAATTTTACATTTAATTTAAACCAACTAAAATTACAATTACAATTACAAAATTAAAACAAAAAATCAGCTTTTTACATTCCACTTAATTACTGCACAACATTAGATAACCTAACAAAAAACCTCACCATATATCTTGGTATCGAACTTCTCATCTTTGGACAGACCAAAATGACCAGTAGTTAAATATAAAAACAAAAACCCAATACATTTCGCCATCAATATTTTTCCCTCCAATCATCTCAACTTTTTTCTACACTCTCCCTATTATCTTGAACGGAGTTACCAGCTATTATTTAGATACCTGCTTCGAATATTTTCTCCGATCTATAAATGAAAAAAAAATACACTTGAAACTTGTTTTTCAAAACAAGACCTAATCTGCTCTTCAACGCACCTAAATGTTTCATGCGCACAAAAAAATTCACCATTTTTCCATGTGAGAAAAAGTTCCTATGTGGGGGCATCAATTGTATCCTTAATTTGGGCCAATAAATATTCCCTTCGCTGACTGTTTCTTATATACTGTGAGGCATGCAGGTGTTAATCCACCAGAGCAATTTGAAGTCAATCAGCGTTTTTTGACTTTGGGGCTGGGGCACGTTGAGCTAATTGCTCGCTTGTAATGCTGGCTCCATATAATAATATCGGAGCAGAAACGAGAAGGCAATTACAGATTAACACTGTTCGAGCGCCTTGAATTCAATGCCAATTCACACATTGGATAAGATGCGCTTCTCGACACCTATCATTAAGAAGATCAGCAAAGCGAATGTGGTCGAATTTTAATTTGGCCTTCGGTCAACAGGAGGAGGTGGCGTTTGTGGTGCTGAAGAAGAAGAAGAAGAAGAGGAAAAACCACTTTCCGCTAAAATCAATAAGTATGCTCTAATTATTAACCCTGCACCACGATTATTTAATCTTGAAGCGGGTTGGCTATTGAAAATATATTTTTACCCAAATGGTTTATGTTCGTAAATTATTGTGTTTCACGTCTACTTTACTCCGCCGTAGTATTTCATTTTCTCAAATGCGACTGTCCCAAATCATATACGTAATTTGTTTTTCGCTTAAATATTTACCTCCGTTGTTTGCTGCTTGCTTAGAGCCATGTTATATAGAAAATTATGGAAATCGTTCTCCAGCCCCCAAAACACGTAATTTTACCACCACTTAATGATTTATGACATTAAATTACTATATTTTCTAAAAACCACCTTGCCATATGGTTTTAATTTATGTCGCCCAGTGATTTACAAGTGTCATGTGCTGCACCACCTTTCTTAGTACAACAACTTGAACTGTCGACTTGCCTCCCATTTCAGTTTCATGTACCGGTAACGGAACTCATCATAAACTACTATACTATAAAGTTTATAGTTTATATTATAAACATATATTAAAATATACACGTACTATACTGTGTGTATGTATATATATG
>JAQIWH010001343.1:0-32731 GCA_034695005.1 Cryptops parisi | reverse complement strand
TAAAAAGGCAGCTTTCGGATATAAAAACATATAATTCGGTAGCTTTAGGTTAGTGTTCGTATGTACGATTTATTCAAGCCTAAACAACGCATTAATCTTTGAATTCGTCTTCTTTCGAGTACAAATCCTATTCTTATAACAGTGCTAATGAAATCAGCTTCGCTCTGATTTTTAGAATTTGCGTAACATAGTGCCAATCCTAGTAGATTTTTGCAATTTTTTTTTTAAGATTTTTCATTATATTTACTAAATTTTGTAGCAGCTTTAATTTAAAAAAATGAATTCTCTACACTGATAAGCAATATTGGTAACTGAAAACGATAGACTTTAAAACATCGGTCTACCGCATTTCTCGAAGCGAGAATTGTTCAAGTACCAGTTGGAAAGTGAAGAACTCAATATTCCATTGCTGCAGGTAACATTTCCATCAACCGATGTTGAGGACACTGCACCATTTCCATCTGCGGCAATACAATATTTACCGATGGCAGTTTCCCATGGGCATTACAATATTACAGTAATGTCCTTTTATCGTTATATTTACATAAAGACGGCTTTTTTTTTATATTATCAATGATCCCTTAGAGTCCCTGTCAGCAAAAAAGATAAGAAACCTTTGTCAGCACAATATCAACAATTAAACCTAAAAAAAAAGATTATGATTGTTCCAGATTGTTCTTTTCCAAACAAAGTAAAGCTTCGTGAGAATGGAAAACATGGTGGCAAACGGATTGGAAAAAAGCTAACAATTCCAATACAGAAACATTTCTCACTTTGCTCTTTTTTCATTCCTTTTGGTTTTTTTCTCCAAAGAACATACAAAATTTCTCCATCAAGATTTACCCAGTGTCTGTGTAAAAGAACCAAGAGACAAATGAGAAGATCGACAACAACAATATAAAAGCAGAAAGATGTTAAGGGTGGAAGACAAAGTGTCTTTTCTCAAGTTGCTCTTTTTCATACTTTCAAAATCAGAATGAATTTCATCCACCATCTTGCATTATGCATTAGGAGCGAGAATGGATGAAAGAATTTTCAGCCACAGTTTGTCTTAGACTTTCTAAAAAGTTGTTATCTATATTCTAAACGTGTGTTTGGCATGAAACTTATAGCAACTATGTATCATATAGCTAATGAAACATATAGCAATCTTGCGCAATACATTTTTTTACTACAAAAGACAAATGCTAGCTACTTAGAAAGATCAATCAGAAAATGTCATTCAGAAGGTTTTTAGGCCAATAAAGCCAAGAAACGATAAACATTTTTAAAATAACTGATAGGGACTTCATAACTCTTTTTAGTATTCACAAACATGAAAAACAACAAATGTTTAGGTTAACTTATTATAGTAAAAGCATGTTTATGCAGTAGGCTAAGTGTTGGAGTGTACCGTTAAAATATGACGTTAGATCGAGTAGTGGTCATAAAATTATGATGGCATTTGTTCACTATACAGTATTAAAAACGCATCGCCATACACTACAAAAAACACAGTAGTGTGATAAACTACAACAACACAGTAAGCTGAAGATTATCTGAGCAATATTATGGTCTGTATGAAAACGTGGAATTGAATATGCCGTTAGATCTAAAAGTGGTCGCAGACCTATGGTGGCAATGGTTTATTATAGAGTATTACAAAGTGCATACTGAAAAACTAGTATTTTTTCTACTAAAACGACTGTTACTGTAACTGAAGCAGCACATACACAATAAGCTGAAGATTTTCTTGAGCAATACTGTGGGTTTAGGGTGTGAAAAAAACCAATTCTCTATTGCTATTGGTCTGCAAGATCGAGAGCGTGAGTCTGTAGAAGGCTCAAGCGAGACATTTTCACCCCTTCTTAAACGATTCGTCTTTCTACCAGCAACTCGACCAACGATCCCGAAAGTAACCGACAAGACGAGTCCCTGGAACCTTCCCCCCTTGTCACTTTTTGAACATCTCGCTCGCACGTTCTCTATTTTGTGCAAAGGAACCGTTGCTGGGCTAATCAGATTCCGGCAAATCTCTCCCAAAGCCAAACTGCTGAAGGTATTGGCAAAAAGAAAAGAATGTGTTCTCTTGTAGGAAGTAAGGGTAGTATATATACTGAAGAAAAATAACTCGGAATTGTACCACGTCTTTTACACAAGACTGATGTACAAAAAGAGAGAGAGTGGTAACAAGTTCCAAGAGCTTTTTAAGGAGAAAACTGATTGCACGTGGGATGAATCTGAAACTTAATTGGACGAGACTCTTGTTCTAGATTGCTAAAGCAGATGTCGTATAACAGACAAGTTTACTTAAGATCGTAGTTAGCCTACAAGATGTTTTTAGTCGCGTAAACTTGTAGTATGCAGTAAAATTTGTCTTTGTTGTTTTATTATTATTATTTTTTTTTGGTTTTCATTATTTGCCATCAGAAAAAATTGAAACCACAAAGACAAATTTCACTATACAAAAACACGAATGGAAAATGCCAATCCATTTAAAATTTAACATTTTAATATTTTGTACCAAATACCAATGAAATGATTCGTATAGTAAGTATATACAGGTATATACATACGTATATACCTATACCCTAATTATGCATTATAGCCCTACTTCATACATATTATGCATAATTCAGCACATCATCCATTAAATGAATATATAAAATGCATGAGACATGTACATTCCATTTGGCATCAGTTCAATACGTGCTATTATATCGCATTAGGTGTTGTAATGTGATCTTTAAACGTTATACTGTAATCAGCAATGTACTTCAAGTACCAAAAAACTTGTGTTTGACACAACTTATTTTCTATTTTCATTAACTAACCGAAAACACGTGTTTCTTGCGGTAACCACTCAATACATTGGCGATTTTATTCGCGAAAAGACGGAAATTCCACTAAGGCCTCCTGTCATATCCAATTTTTGTTGAGCAAGTTCTGCAATTTTGTGGACAACTGTGACGTCAGCCAGTCACTTGTCAACCAGTTTTCATTGGTAAGGCAAAGACTGGCGTCGCAGTTGTTCACAGAATTACTAGATTTGCCCAACAAAAATTGTGACAAGAGACCTTTACATACATACTGCAGTACATGATAAAATTTTCATGGTAACCTGAAAATTTTGCGTTTATTTTTCAAGTTCCTTGACGTTACGAATTTTATAAATAACCTGATAAAGTTAAAATCTTATTTATAAATCTAAATTTGTAGGCAACGTTTGGAACGCATCTTTTCATTAAATTTGACGTTAGATCGAGATCCGAACACAGTACCAACGGTAGATTTGTTTTTCCCCCAGATTATAGATTAACCATTAACCATATTTAACTGTCGTATGAAAATATCACGAATGGTTTCAAAATATCTAGATCACGTAGTAACTATCTAAGAAGAAATCTCAACTTGAACAGTAAAAAACAAGAAATCACCAAGACGACAATGAACATTCAAAACAACGAACTACTTTTTCGTACATATACACAAAAAAACTTAAAAAAATTTGAACACAGAAACTGTAAGGCTTAAGTTGCCAAAAAAAAATATCTGAAAGTAATAAATTGCAAACAAGTGCTGGGTGTTAAGAACCCACCGCAAAAAAAAAAAATGTCAGCTGTTGACACTTTCTTGTGAAAATGACAAAGGAAAGGGTGAGATGAAAACTTGGCACATCCGAGTTTAGTTTTAGTTTCTTTTTCCACTACCACCTGAAATCTGACACTTTCATCTGAAGTCCAAGCTTTTATCTCTTCACGACCCCAAATCGATAAATTCTTTCCTCAAGAAAACTACTGACTCGAAAAAGTACTTGTGTCACCTCTAGTTAACCCGAGAAACGTCTTAACTAAAAATCCAAAAAATGACACAAATTTGTTTTTTGTTTTTATTTTAAAATTTCAATCTTTAGAAAATTGAATCAAAGAAAAAATGTAAAAGGAACAAGACAATTTTATAAGATTAATATAATCCTTGTTGACACCAAGGTGAACGAGTTTTGAAATCAATTATCAAAAAATATAAAGAAAATGCAAAAGACACAAAGCACCATAGTGTTAGGAAATTTCTTTTTTGTTGCAAAAATTTAAAAAATAAAAATCGTGTGAATGTTTCCACATAATTTCTGCTCCCAATTATCTTTTCTCTCCTTAATTATTAGCCTACTGAATCGATATTTTTTTTGACTGGCATGAGAAGTAAAAAAGTATAATAACAAGCAGCTCAAGTTTATGAAACGAATTTTGCAAAAGGTGTAGAACGTTAATTCTTCAGATTCGCTTATTTCACAACTAAATCGATTAAATCATGCAAAACTAGCGCTGAATGGAAAAGATGTAACCAAATTAGTCCTAAAAATTGCGACCAAAAATGTGCAACAAAATCAGTGCCAAATTGAAAATATTATAAAATCCAAATCGGTGTTGAATGAAAATAATGTATCAACATATATCAGCGATACATGGAAAGAATGTGTGTAGCAAATGATCAGTGCATGATAAATGAAAATAGTGTAATAAGTTGATAAATTGAAAAGTACATAAAAAATGTATGTGCTAAATTAAAATAAAAAAAACTGCACCATATAGTTATTTACTTAACAGCATATAGGCAGTGACACTCGATACACTAAAACGAATCCATAGACATTTCATTCATCAAAATCCACCGAGTCATCGTGTTTTTGTATGCACAATCTTCATCTACATATAGCATATAGCGTCCGATTTATGAGAATCTAGATTAATGCGATCTTTGAGTAATGTAATATTCGATTTATGCGAGTTTTCGAGTAATTTAATTTTCAATTTCTGCAAATTTTGTTACATTGGACTTGTGGTTTTCGTTTTATACGGTTCATTGGATTATATATTACCAAAAAACTTTTGTAGATACCAGTATACGTTCAATTCCCAGTTCACTCACAAAGTCACTCACAAGTTAAGCAAATATAAAGCCGTATCAATAAAAGCCGCAACTGACGTTCATCCGGATATAACCAAACAGTCTGTTACTTGTCATCGTCTGCTTTCCATTAAAGTCAGACGGACTCAACTTTAGGGTTGAATCAACACGCTTAAACTATTCATGAAGATCCTTTACTTTACGTTGATCCTATAAAACCCTGTCACACTACTACTACTGAGTGTATTATTTTCGACGACTGCATTACACCAAATGGTCCAATCAATGACCACGAAAAAGAAAAAACAAACAAACTGTAATGCTCTCAAGTTAGAATGAGACGCAATGTAATTCGAGTTGAGTTACCACAGTTCTGTGGGTACAAAAACATCATGACAACAGAGAAAGCAATTAAGTCTGCTTCATGTTAATGTCCTTCCATGTCCCTGCCTATAAAGAGGTCTACTCCACCCACGCAATAATTATCTGCCAAGTTGGGGGGAGGGGTAAAATTACTCTGTTTTTTGGGAGGGAGGTGGAGGCTATGTTTAGGCACTGAGGATCGCATGTTATGTACCACACCTAAAGTAGTTTTTTTTTCCTATGGATATATGAAGTAAACAGTTTATTTTAATCTGAATGACGACAAAAACTACCAAAATGATGCTAACATATACTGTTACTAAATTACAAAAATCTTTTAAATTATACCATATTACAAATGTTTTAAGAACCAAACACAAAAAATTTAGTGAAATTACACTATCAGAACTGTGAAGCCTAACCTTAAGTGTATAAAAAGTGGCTTCGCTGGTGGTGAAAATTCCATAATGAAAATTAAATTGTAAGGTGTTTCTTTTATAAGCCATCGGGTTTATTATTTTTTTATGTAACGTAAGACTATTCCTAAGAGGCAAAGCTATCGAACAAAAATGCACTAAGAAGATTGAGTTTCACTAAAAGGCTGTAAGCTCCACTTGCTTTGGCAATCGTTTTGAATTTTACGAGAAATGTCATCAAAAAAACGGACAATGAATAAAATCTATATTCAAACTTAAATACTAAAAAATGTTGGACGAACGTTCAACAAAATATTTTAAAAATACGAAAATCATGTTTAAAAATATGACCCGGATTTTGATTGATGCAGACTGCATAGAAGTTATCCTACTTGGAGGCGTGAAAAGATCCGGTTCAAATTTGAACATCCCTTTTGTTTGTGCTTTTTTTTTTCCAATCTTCATAATAAACACTGCAGTAACAATATATCATAAATTTATTATATCTAAACCTGATAGGAAAATAATGATGGTTAAACTTTTGTGGGTCATTATTTGCAAGTTCCTAAAAGGATATTCATGTACCATGCATTTTTAAATAAATAAATATTGTACATACATTGAAAAAAAAAAGATTCCCACGAGTACAAATTTAATTACTCGAATGTTAAATTTGTGTGAGGGTCAAGTAATAAATCAGCTACACCCCTTTGCAGTGCTAGAGGTAAAAATCGACTGAACACCAAATTTCCCAAGGGCTTCGTAATAGGCCTGATACAGCACTTAAATTGTGAAGAAGGAACAGACCCGCAAGTAACTCCATATCAATAAATTACAATCTCGACTATATAATAAAAATTTTAAATAAAAAATTCCACCAAAACGATGGCTTTTTCTCATTTTACAAAAAGAGAGATTTGCACTGTATCACTTAAAATCTTGTTCATATTGAATGAAAAAATTCGGATCTTGTTTACTGTCTGCCCACCACTATTTGCTTCTTGCCAAGACCCCACAAATAATCAAAGGAAAATATACAAGAGATAATATACTAATTATCTAAAATTTAATTTCGATATTAAATCGTTTGGCGGCCTGTGGCAGCCAAATGGAACAATTCTCCCACTGGCTTCGCGTTAACTCCCTTTTATCGAGTTATAGCAAGCCGATTGGACTTCAGCAACAAGCATTGATAGGAAGATGATTGAAAGGCCTGGGTGAAAGAATGTTAAGTAACTTTGTCAAAAAATGACTTATTTTCGAATATGTTAGGTGCAATTAATTCTACCTTTCGGATACATAATTTTAAGTAAAAGGCAAAGATATTAGTGCATAAAGTGTGAAGTAGCCGATATACAGCAAAACAAGTTCAGATCTTTAAAAGTGTTTTTTTCTCGAAATTGTAAAAATGTTGCTTAACTACACCAGACCCTTCGATTAACAAAACGAAAATGTATTAAAATTTATAGATAATAAAAAATATTTTTAACTTTAATAAACTATTGGGGGTTGATGCAAAATTAACGACAGCTTTTATAAAATAGAAAGCCTCGAAAGGTACTAATAAAAAACGGCCCTTAATTTTACATTACCCAATAAATTTAAATAGTGTAAAAGAAGGTCCAGATAGTAAACAAGGTCCAAAAAAATTATCGATTTTTTTTTTTATGCTAATGGATCTTTATATCGCCATTTGGAGAAAAATATATTGATAGGTATACGTACAAAAGTATAGAGGCTATATCATCATATAACAATCAAATATACCTTTGGTAAACGTATGATGCCTTAGTTCGGTTTATACGTAAGAAATAATACTATATTCTAAAACCAAATTGAAATTATTCAAGAATCCGTCTCCTTGTCGGTTTTAAAATTTCTTCAATGATTACATGAAATCGTAATGAATTGCATACTTATTATGCCAACGTAAAAATTTCCTTCATTCCCATTGGCGTAAACTCAATTCCCCAATTTTCCTAACTTCGAGGTAAGAGTTTAGAGTCTATTAAATTCTTAATGCAAATTTATCTCCATACATCGATTATTTTTTTTTCTCGTTCTAAACGTTGCATTGGTAAATTTGAACACATGATTAAGTCCAACATCAACGACAAGCATTTCCGAAAAGTGACCACAACAAAATACCATGACAAGACTACTTGTCAATAAATAACAACAGGAAATGTCATTCCATTCGAATTTCCTTTGATCTATCTTTCGGTAATTCGGTAATTTCGTCATTTGAGAATACGTTTGTCATTATCGCATTATCTAAAATGAGTCTGTCTTTAATAAACAGCCTTAAAAATATCAAAAGTTAATTAGCGGTTGGGAAAAAGAGTTAACTCAAACATTATATTCATTTTAGAAAAGTTAATGTTAACATTGCTAAAACAGTTAAAATCATAATCTTATACTAACTTACTATGTAGATAAAACGTGATATCGATTATCGATTGTTCGTAAAACTTACATAATACTGTAAATGCAAGCACACGAGCTATAAACGACACACATTAAACAGTTGGAAAGTAGTTAGAAACGGCTAATAAAAAATAAACATATATACAGGGTGGCGCACATTACTGTTTGAATAGTTAATATTAATAATCCATTTTTTTTAATTTGACAGCAAAAAATTAATATGAACAAAATTAACAACTGAGCAACCTATTAAAGTTGTACAATTTGTATAACGTGCCTTAAGTTGTACAATAATGTAACAAGATACACTATGATATGTTATCAAAAGAGTCCGACTTTGTGATGTCAAACATTATGGTCATTTAGGGATTTACGTGACATAATAAATCTTACCTAATTCAATCAAACATATTATTATTATTATGTAACCTAATTAAAAAAATTATCAAGTATTCAATCTGTAAGTTGACTTTTGCCCCACCTTGTATATTATTTAGTGTTTATAATAAATATTTTAATAATCAAGTATATAGATGACATTCTATAATTAAGAGGATTTTTCAAAATGTTCCGGGAAAGCAATAATTATATCTATTTTATTTTTTTTTTCCGAAAACTTTTTGGACCACCCTCATATTTCAGATTTCAGTAAATTTTGTCACAGAACACTGATTTTCAAGTAGCAAAAACAATAAACAAAATATACGGCAAAAATTTTCATTTTTTTTTTAAAAAAATATTTTCTTAATCTCAAATCTCAACACATTTCGAAAAATGAAGCCAACTTATTTTGATTTAAAATTAAAGTTGAAAAAAAAACAAACAAACAAACAGGTGAACTGTTTCGAAAACATATGAAACACCAAGTCGGTGCCAAAAATCAACATTGTGTGTGGAGAAACGACCACTAAAAACCGGGAAATTGCTTCGGTTGACGAGAGAAGAAGCAAAAGCAGTTTAGATTCTTAAACTTGAGAAGCAACGTGTGTTATTTTGTCTGAATAAAAAAAGGGTGAACCACCTGAGTGAAAATGAAAGGTTATACGAAAGACTCAATGCTATCAACCATGAGAAAAACACGTAGTTCACCAAAAAAAGAGATTTTGAAACAGCATTTCAGCTGTTCCAAAATTGTCTTTGCCGTCTAGTCTATAACTTGCAATATTTTTATACGACATAACACAAACTTGAAATTTATGCCATTTAGTGTTACAAACGTGTCATTTATTCCTTCGGCAACATCGTAAAACGAAAACATAATGTCAGAATGGTCTGCTACTAGTTTAAGAGTTTTCTTTGACAACCGCAAAGTTCTGTTTTTGGACTTTTCCAAGAGAATCATTGCATCCAGTGGCTTTTCATGGTTTGTGCATTTCGTGGTAGTTAAAACCTCATTAACTAGTTTCCTTAGCATAACTTATTTTAGGTTAATGCTCCGAGTCGGCTAATATGGACACACATGGTTCCGCAAACATGTTTAGTCGTAAAAGACATTCCAACTATTTTTCGTGGCATGTATTCAATTATGGAAAAAGAAATGATGCAGATCCTTATTTTAAATGGTGATATCATACGAGTTATCTTTATCACATCCACTTCTAAGAATAAACCAAATTGAAAATTACAAAGATTAAAAAAGAAAAACACATACTGTGCATTGAATTGATAAAACACCCAAAAGTTTGAATCAAATGTTAATTATAAAGAAATAGTTAATAGACATCGATTGCAATTTTGAAAATGCAATCCGAATCATAAGCATTATGTGTGATCATAGATGAACATTACGTGTAAATATATACTGACAAATAGGTATCTCGTGCTGTAGCACGGGAAGTATGATGATCAATACATTGACTAGCTTATTGGAACAGAATGCCCATTCGATTACGTAAATTTCTGGTTTTCAATAATTCGTCAGGATCATTGTAAATCTGACAAACCACTGCTTAAAATATATTAATCTAATTAAGTAATTTTATACTTTTGTTATTTGTTGTCTAATTGTTTTGTTCAATTACACATGTTGTTGTAATAGTGTCGACTGTATTCAAATTTTGGACAACATGATTTTCCGAAGTTTTCAAACGCACTTTAGCTCATTTGACACGTCAAACTTTTTCAATCAAATTCCATTGACTTCAACTGTTTTTCTGACGTCACACACACCCAGGCGTGTTTCAGTGTTTTTGTTGCGTTTCGTTGTTTGACCAAAAGCACGAAAACGCGCCCGGACGTGTGTATGACGTCAGAAAAACTGTTGGAATCGTTCGATAAAATTTGATTGAAAAGTTTGACATGACGTTTGGAATTGATGAGCCTCAAGTTTGACAAAATTTCGTGACAATTTTCTCCAAAAAAAACGTCTTTTTATTTTACACAGCACCATAGTAGGGTTGCCAAGCTAGAAATACAACCATAAACTTTCTGTTATCGACCAAGAAAATGATATCGACAAAGAGTTGGCTCATCCAATTACGATTGCCCGAGTAGCAAAGTAGTTGTTTTTGAACTCAGAACAATGTTCCCACACGTAATGGAACAGGGATTGGTAGTCGGATATTTCGCAAGACGGTCGGCAAAATAAATGCTCAACGATAAGTTCGATCAGACGTTGATGGTCCAGCGAAAGCTCAACATGGATTTGGAGTTGGGGATAAAAAGCGGTTGGTAAGGCCACTACAAGAAGACAACACTGTGATAGGATTGAACGTTTATAAAATTTGCCTCCGTTCCGATTTGTCCATCCGCGAAGATGGCCAAGTCGGCAAAACAAGACAGTGATTTGTCGAACGTTCTACCACGACGTTTCGGATACTGGTGACCGGCACGAGATTTATAAAAAAAATTGTTGTCAAATTGGTTCTCAAGATAGATGGAAAAAATTAACCCAATGGCGAAAATTAACCCAAACTTGTAAATTCAGGAAGGGCGACGGCGACAGCTGCTTGAAAACAGAGAATTGGTCACTTAGCAAGAAATTGGATTTACAGGGGTTTTCTGCTGGATGAGATTTACAACACAAACATAAAAGATGTACATTGAATAATGCAAGGACAAATAAAAATCTCGTCAAAAAGGTCGTAGGCCTCAATTTTCGTGTAGTACATTATCACTACATAGATTCGACCCATATGGTTCTGTTCTTTATCAAGGCATGGGTTGTATGCATTCGGTCAATGTCGCCATAAGCCAGTCCATTTCAGACTTCTAATAATAGTTTCCATCGGGCATGGAACCCATTGCGTTCCATCCAAATCAAAGTCCATTTCGTCCAGCACTCCTGGAGCATTCTATAAAAATAAAGCGTTCATGCATTTGTAGCATGTAAAATATCTTTCATGATGCTTCTTTCCATGGGGTGGGAAATGAAAAGTTCGTTCAGAATCATCACCATTGCTTGCTGAGATTGGTCCAACGACTCGTGTATAGTAGCGGATGGAACTTGTAGTGACTTATTCGTGCAAAGTTTTATCAAAAGAGCTCGAACCTCATCCAAGTGACCACACGAGTAAGATAACAAAAAAGTGCTGCTCAACTTCTCGAGCGTCAGAATACCCGGTAGTTCCATGTTTGGAATGTAATACAAGTACAGTAATAAGGAAAAAAAACTCCATTTTTTTTAGAATAACCTTTTAACTTGGCTTGATACTGTGCTTTTGTTTCCAAACCAAAATTTAAAAAGTATTTAAAACAAACACGTGTAAAGATAATTTTGTTGATTTTTGTTACGTGTTTATTCCAATTGATTCACAACGATAAGTGATTGCTTAGATAAACTGTATGTAGTAAACTACTTATGTTATACATACTGTATGTATGTTTATTCATAACAATGCCTGATTTGGCTTAATACTTGAAATGAAATGTGGTTGTTAGCGTCAGCAACATTCCACGAAAAAAACTCTACCTTCAAGTGACATTTTCTCGAAATTGACACGACATCGATCGTCAAAATTCAACAGAATTAAATTTTGTGTCTACGTTTCAAATTTCAGCTTTCTGAGATATCGGAAAGTTGGTCAAAATAGACATCCAACATTCGTGCATTGTTGAGCGAAGGCTAACACAGCTTAACCACAGAAAATGACACGGAGTACTTGGAATTAAAAAGTAAGAGTTACTAATACGTAAATATTGACACTTTTAAATTTATTTTTAATATTTTATAAAAAAAATATTTCGGGAATTAATATTACATTGTAGAATAATAGTTTTGTTTGTATGGATCTCTCTCTGGAAAACATGAGGACGGAAGAATCTTTAAAGTATGTTCCTTCAAACCCATATAAATCAAAACATATTATCGATCATACACTGTTGGCTATGATTAGCGCCACAAGCGGCTTTCCTTTGACTGAAAAAAAAACAAGAATGTTGAATGCAGACAAAAAGAAAAATATTTCTACGTGCCATAATAGCACGGGTTACTTACTACAGGTAGTCAGGTAATGAAAGAACATTTGGACTTTTGTTTATAGTATTTTGTTTGTGTTTATTATTGTATTTCTTTTTGGATGATTCATTTTCATGTATTTTGTCTCTCTAATGTCTCCCTGAGATGCTAATAAATTCATTTATTTATATTATTAATACCGTTAATTAGAATCCAATTGCAGATTTTGCAAACACAATACGCGTATGTAGCCTATACAATGAAACTCCAAACTGAAACTTAAAATGTACAGTGTGCGATTTAAAAAACAATAAATACGCAGTAATCATTATTGTGATCGAAACAATTCCACACTACATCGTAAAATGAATTGCATTCGTGACCATATTTGTATTCACGAATCAATTCACAGAAAGGCAATTTCCTCATCTTTATTAACACATCTGATAACCATTCATATGCAACGAAAACGATTCGTCAATGGATTTCATTACAATGTGTTTGATGCTTATCTATACAAGACAATATGCATCATCTCATAAAAGTAATATTTTCTTATTATTTTTTTTTTCAACACTAAGAAGAAGTAAAAATTATGTTTTGTAATCTTTTTTGTAGGATTCAGCTACGGTTGGCATGTTTTTCTGCTTGACATAATAAACGTTAACTGCTCTGTCTACGCTTCTGGCATCCGCAACAAATGACGAAAGATTAAAATGCTATTCCCAAGACGAGAATAAATCTTGGATTAAGAAAAGAATTAAATGGTCTTACAAACTATACCTGAACAAATCGTTTATAAATATAAAAGAAAATATTTTACACTGCTCTAAAATTATTACAAAAGTAACTTTTCTTTTATAATAATATATTTATTTGGGAAAACACATTTTTCCATTCATCTTAGAACTGATGGCTAATAATTTATACTGCACCAGGGGCTTGTAACTCGTCACTTCGATTATTCAAAAATCGAAAATAAGAGACTAGTGCATTGTAGTTTACTCCAATGGGCATCACAAAAAAAATTGAGATTGTCAAAAGCAGAATCGATGACAATCATCAAGAAGCTCCCAAAACTCCGAAATATCAAAGAGATGAGTTGCGGACCCCAGGTGCATACTCGTTTATTATAATGCAGATAAAACCATTTTTCATTGCATATAAAGCTCGTGATTTTATATGCTTTAATGTTAGTTTCACATGTGAGTGAGTTTATGAGTTTGTAAGTCTAAGTTTGTGAGTTTGTGTATGAAATTTTAATTGGACATTAACGTGTAGTGCCATCTACAGACGTTTTTTATATATGATACGATAAAATAACATAGGATATCCATCGCATAAATCAAAAACTGTTTAAGTTCAATGTGACAAAAATTACATGAATCGAATTACTCAAAGATCGCATGAATCGAAAATCAGCTATTGCAATGCGTATCGTTTTGCATTACAATGTAACAAAAATCGCCTGAATCGACTCACTCAAAGCTCGCATAAATCGAAAATCAGCTGTTGCAATGCGTATTGTTTTGCATTAAACAGTATACAGTATATATGTACATTGGGCTATATACAGGGTACTTCATTTCAAGTGTATCGAATGTCACGCGTAGTATTGTAGATACGTTGATTATAGTCATATGGAATATGATCAGATATTCTCGTAATGCACTTGAGAATGTGAGATGAAGCATCCTGTATATGACAATGTACAGTATGTATGCACAAAAGCATTCCAGTGTATTTGTTCCAGTATCATCAGAAATTGGTCCAAGGGTTATTTCTTGGTATAGTGGATGTTTACAACCTATTTTATAAACAAAGTTTTTTGGTATACACAAGAGAAATGTCTCAATTTTGACCCGTGCACCAAGCTTGCAATAAACATGTTTGGTTGATGCTACCATTTAGAAGATTGAGCAACGGTGACCCCCTCATCTTCCAACATCCAGCTGGGTAAACACTTGTTGTTCGGGATTGCTCAAGACGCCAAGAGTATATTAGAAAGGCAGTGGCAAACACCTCGCCTTGATGGCTTGTGTAGGCGAACAAATGAAATAAACAACAGACACTAACAATAAAGCGTGACTGTTGCCCACGGTCACCAAAAGTCAAGTTGCGTCTTTTTTTAACCCCTCCTCATGCATCATGCAATGTATCATTAAATTCTGTCTCAATGTCAATTTGCATGCCTTGCTGTTGTTTCTTTAGTCAAATTTTGGAAACGTCTCTGGTTCTTTGTTCAAAAGAGCCCTAGTCTTAATACCACGGATTAGAAAAGTCAATATGCAACTTCCAACTTTGCAGTGAATGGTGCTTGCAAAAGAGAAAGTCCCAAAATAAAAGAAACCTCGAGATGGAGTCTTTTGGAGAAATAATTGGAACGGTTACTTGAAGAGTGCTAAGAAAGCGTTTTCACCACTCTTCACCGCTGTTGCTAGTACGTTGAATAACGAAAACTAAATCTCTGTATATTATGAATAGGCCATGTATCATTAATAAGTTTGCATTGAGATGACAACTACAAGTCGTCCATGAAATTCACTACTGCAATGCAGACTACGGTAATAATGCAACCATGGGTTTGAACCAACAGCTTCACTGCGTAGCAAGAGTTGTATGCAGTGAAGCTGCTGCATCAGCATGGTGTGTTTCAATAGTATTGAATACTTTTTATTTCAGTTAGATTCTTGGAAATAAATAAAACGACAGTGGATTTTGACTATATGGGTTCTTGCTTACAACTTTCTAAATATGAATTGATACCTACGACGCATTGTTAAAAATGCAACAATGCGTTTTTTATAATTAATTTCAAGGTCAATAAAAATAACACCATTCAAAAGATGCTATGGTCCCCCCCTCAAGAATATCATTTTGAAGGGGGGGGGCCCTCAAGATGATGATATATCCCAAACTCAGAATTTTCATTATATTAGCTTTTCGAGTATAAAATTAGGAACTCTTGGCTGAGACAGGAGGAGTATATACCTAATTCATGTTTTGTTATTTTTAATACTGCACGTAAGTTAATATGAAATTGACCAATTTCCCAACGAAAGTATTAAAAAATGTATGAATTTGAAAGAAAAATTTAAATTATCTTAAAAATTTCAATTCCAGAAAAAAGAAAGATTTCCTTTTTTTAGCAATGAAACGCCCCAAATTGCAGAAATCAGCTTTGCGTTTTTCTTGTAGAAAATTGATAAAAGGATTGCATGTTTTAAAGCGCATTCATTAGTTCAATTTTACATTAACCCAACTGAAATTATTTTAAATACACTACGGTATATTTAAAATATGAATCGAACAAAACAAAGTAACCAATTCAAAATCTTAATCTTTTGTAT
The DNA here is from genome assembly GCA_034695005.1 of Cryptops parisi. Lineage (NCBI taxonomy): Eukaryota > Metazoa > Arthropoda > Chilopoda > Scolopendromorpha > Cryptopidae > Cryptops > Cryptops parisi. The sequence continues at coordinate 16,895 of JAQIWH010001343.1, read as the reverse complement.
TATTTTAATATTTTGGAGTTGAACCAGCAACAATTCTAAATAAATTAGATGCACGTGAAAAATACATATATTTCACATAAAAGAATAAAATTTTATACATTCATTTACAAAACAAAATTAATAACTAAAATTCATCGTACATCTACATTCTACTGCATTACACCCGGCTTAAAACGTTTTCAATTTAAGACGTTTTCCAAGTACAGTATTCCAATGCATATTTCACGTATAAGACGTTTCCCGTTTAAGACGTTTTTCAAAAATAAAACCAAGATCAACGTTTAATATACCGTAATTATACTAGTTAATCATTATATTCCGTTTAAAAGGCTATCCTCTTAGCTTAAGGCATTTTTCATTGAAAACATTTTTCATATTTTCCCATTGTAGGCCTACTTTAAATTAAATACAGGAAGGTTGTCTTCAAATTATTTTTTTTTGTAATTAGAAAATGAACTTCCAATATTAAAAATGTCTAATTTCTAGTATTATGTACGTATACACTTCTAAGAAATCGTTTTGTACAGATGTTAAACAACCTGTTTCACCAAGGAATTCACTTAGCAGTGTGTTTTCTTTAGAAAAGCTATGAACCAAAATGGTAACTATTGTTCTCGAACCCATTTAGTAAACAACCCACTCAGTAGCATAATACAAACGTTGAGAACTAGCTTGTTTACTTTGTGGAGCATTCATAGATATTTCTTTTCACAGAAACCCACATTTTATCGATCATTCCTTTTTTTAATGACAACAGTTGTCGCTAAAAAAAAAATTTGAGTTCCTAAAATTCTTTAGGCTTCAATGGTTGTTATTTTTTATGGTTTCTTGGCTGCTTGTTGAGAGGATTTTTTTTTATAGAAATAAATTATACGAGAAAAAAAAATTGCACAAACATACATTAATTCTCATGAATGCAAAATACATATTAACACCAAATATATAAAGTGTGTTAGTACACACACACTATCATTTGAAACAGTTTCGCATAATGACAAGTTGCGTGTTGACAAACAGTTGGGGGTTCCCATTCATCGTAATTGGAACAAATCGTTTACAATAGGGATTGCAAAATATGTGTGAAACCCTCATATAATTTTCCAATTCAATGTGGGTCATAAAAAGACGACAACCTAATTCGGTTAATATGAGTATACATTTTCAAATGCTACTGTGTCATTACACTTCTTCTTCTTTTGTTAGAAAATGATAAACAAGGCATCGATATAAGACTACTATTGTTCGTAACCGTTTCAAATGACCAAATATCCAGCTTAATATGTGCTACTTAAGCGCACGTATATATTTCTATTAATAGCCGAAATTGGGTTATAATAATAATCATAAGTCACTTTTGACAATCTTGATGATGCACACTGTAATCCCATACAACGATACAATGAGTGCCAAATAGACTGGTGATAGCGTTAATATAGTAATAGCTTTTACAAATTACTAATTGTGAAGTGGTTTGTTAACTATCCCAGGAATAAATTTTGCATACTAATTATGTTTTGAAGTTGATCCAATATGCACCAGTTATCACATTTTAAAGTATAGGCATTTCATGAAATAACCAGACTACATTGAAGCTTTTTGAAAATGCATCAGGTTTGGCTTTAAGAATGGTTATCGATTAAAATCTATACCAAAATAACTTATTATTTATTAAAACCAACGGAAAATGTGAATGAAAACTGGTATTGAACTTATAAGAATGTTATGTCACCGGGTGTCGCAAAAATATTTATCCACACTTTAATAGCTAGCTAATATATACAGACTGTATAATTTATGGATACATTTTTTTTGCGACACCCTATATATGAAATAAACGTTTAGTGCAAAGTGAGAAAAACGGGATATCATGAAATCTCTAGTTACAGTGTGGAATCTACTTTTTAATAATATAATCTAGTTAAGAATGGAATAATTAAGAATCTAAAATTTATCATAAAATGTCTGCGAATCAAGTAGTCCATAAAATATCTACAAATATATCTACAAAATATTTAATGAAAATGTTAAATTTCGGGTATTTCATAAAATACCATTGGAAAATCAAGTATTATCAACAGAAAGCCTAAAGTATAAAATCTGATTATTCAATGAAATGCATAGTTGAAATATGAAATTCTTGTATTGCATGAAATATCTGGAGTCCGATAACTGACACATGTATTTGTTATGATGGTAAATTTAATTATATTGTGAAAATATACGCCTGCTATTTCATAAATTATACACATTCGAGATATGAAGTCGATTAAGTATGAGAAAAAAAATACAACGAATACATGAATATATTTAAAATACTTAAACAATTCATGACTAATGAAATTTTCACTTTAATCGTAAATCAAACTACTTATTTAGTATACTTAGTATTGATGATAAAATATACTGTATATGTATAGTACAGTATGTATCACGCGATTATACAGTATATGAATACAATACTTTTGTTATTTTTCAACACAAGTTTCATTCGTACATTTTCACCATTGTTTTATTGAACCGTCATTTTTCGAGTCACCCTGTATACAACTTCTTTTTTTTAAAAATTCAATTTGAGCAAGTGTAGACTTGTATTTGGAATCAAAGTATTCTTCACTTGCGTGTCTGTCAACGACACTCTCGTCATAAAAAAATGACAAAGCCTTTGAAACATCTGTTATAGTTTTAGACTCGAGCTTCTTTAACAGAAATAAAATTCCCCAGTGTGCATTTCAAGACTGTCACATAGTTTGACAAATGCTGCAAAATAAATTGCAAGCTTAGAACTTACTTTTCACTATATAAAAACATCTATTTATATAAAAACAAAAAGGAAAAAAACAACATCTACAATTTATGTTTTTGTATTATACCAACTAAATAAAAAATCAATTTCATGCTACTACCACACACATAGCGAAAACAAAACAAATCAACTATTGTGACTAGGTCACCAAGCTAGTTACTTCACTACCGCAAATCGAACTTACAAACAATTAAATATTATCAAACTTCAACTACTTATACCCAAACAACTATTTGTAAAAACAAAAATACAAAAAAATTTACTCTCACTCACAAGCAACATTGAAGACACAAAACTTCTTGTTGAAAATCCCGGAAGTTGTTTGAGCCAAAAAATTTGGGGTCTAGGTTCTGATGTTATCCGGAAGTTGAATAAAGGCGAAGAAGGGGCCAAAGCTTTTGACATCTACCAACAAGAACACCGGACTGCTGGTAGAAACACACGCGCATGTGTGAGACGACACACACTCACACACATACACAAGAGACACACACTCACAGAGAATTGACAGACAGCGTGTTCGGGAACCGAATAGTTCTGCAAGAGAAGGTGCGCGTGCTCACTCTGCGCCAGAAATGCTAGAACTAGACATCGAAGGTAGTAGTATCAGCAGCAGTATAGAGACTGGGATATGCCGAAGCTAGGTCTGTCTGCGCAAACGCGCCCACGCGGTCTGTTGCCCACCAAGGAAGGTCCTCCCCTCGCGACACAATCAATATAGCCTAGCGGAAGACGGGAATGCAAGAGTTAACACCATGCACTCTTCAGTTCAGGGGGAACGGATGTTAGCCACAAAAAAAAATGTTGAGACAAAAATCCACCCTTCACCTCTAAGCTTAATATATGGTGGTCTCATCTCCGACTCAATAACAACAACTAGCCAACATATCAACAAAAAAATGAGTGCAAAACAAAATGAGTCCATGTTATTCGTTACTACTTACTCGCAAAGTTGATTATAGAAAATCCTTATATACAGTATTAGTTCCCGATTTAAACATCATATTTATTACAAAATGCAATAGACGGGTTACTTTTTGTTTTTCAAAATTTGAATCAAATACATATATCAACAATGATTAAAGAAAATGCATTAAAATCAAGCGAACCAGGTTTTATAGTTTCATAATTTAAAATGGCTAAAAACTACAGAAATATATATATAACACAATACGATATGCTAATCTTCCACTTTACTACAACGACCAAAAAAAAACCGCTGAATTTGAGATATTTTAATGAAAAAGAACAATTTAACAAAGGACATTGAAATGAAAGTTATACAATTCTAATATACGGCACTTTAAACACAACAGAAGATAGTGGTCTCATCTCCGACTCAATAACAGTGACTACCAAACGCAAAACAAAATAATAATTACCCAAATAATAACCAAAATAATAATTAACAATGAGACTGTTATACGTACAATACTAGCGAGTCAATAATAGAAAATTCCTATATTAATTGAAGGGGCTGGTGTAAAAAGGTGTTAAGTAACATTTTTGTCCTAAAAGCATTTTCGAATGTGTTAGGTACAATTCTATTTTCCTGACGCATAATTTTGAGCAACAATACGTGCAAAGATATTAGTAAACGTGTAGTAGCCCATAGCAATGCAAGTTCAGATCTTTAAACGCGATTTGCTCGAAATTATACAAATGTTACTTAACACCCTTTTACATCAGGCCCTTCAATTTGCATACCGGTACTGTATATATGTATATAACTATCTATATACAGTATATATCTTCTAGTTTAATCACTTTCAGTTGTTAATCACAGTTTAATTACCCATAAGAGATAATTCACATATGCACAATAAAAATTTCACATAGTAATACAACAAATAGTGTGTTCCAAAAAGGTCTGGCCAAATTTGCAAAAACGCCATATAAACATGGGTCTGGGAATGTTTCCTTTCGGAGATAACACAGGATTAAGCAACATCTTTGTATAATACATCCGGGTAGGGAAGACCGTTTTCCGGCCCATGTTTATATGGACTTTCTGCTTTGTTTTGATGCGTAAGGCAGGCAGCAAACTAGCATTCAATATCTCAATCGTTTTGAATGGCCATACACTTTGAATGATCAAAAGTGACGTCACATGCATACAGAACAGCCAATAGAATCCTTGCACGTAATCACGTGACGTGCTTTCCTATAACAGTTGAGGTAATATTGAGGAAAAATCCAGATTTTTGGTTTTAGGACCGCCCCTTTTTGATGATTCAAAATGTATGGTCATTCAACAAATTGAGGTAATATTGAGCAATTGAATTGCTAGTTTGCTGCCTGCTTTACATGTAGAGTCATGTAATTTAGTTAGCCTTTCTAATTATATTCACCACAATGAATTTTAACTGTTCTTTTATTTTATTGTGTTTTGTATTTTGCGATTTTGACCCTTGTTTGCTCACAATAAACTAAATATCAATATTTTAGGAACACCCAGTAAATGTAGAAATTTTAATAATTTACTTCGTCTGGTAGATTTACATAATAATTCACTTCGGTTAGATCTACATGTTTAGGGATCACATTAATACTAAAATAACTGAATTAATAGAGTGAAATCTGGTTTAGCCAAATACTGTAATCGGTTATTAGTGCTACGTTGTATATTTTGAAACTATGTACAGCACATGTTTTTGAAAAACGGCTTACGTGTGTTAATTATTCAATTAATCGTTTACTTAAAAAATATTTAATGAAATAGGTTTATATATTTCTCAACCAAATGTTATGCTATGTTAAATGTTATGTACACATTAAAACGTTTCAACGCGTTATTAATCTTACCACGGCTTGCATCCCAATTAATCCGGATAATCGATTTTCCACCTTGCACAATGCAAACTACACACTAATGAAATTCAGACACCCTGGCCCAAATGATCACTCTTGTTGATCTGTCTGAACACTCACTCTACATGGGAAATGTGTCGTAAACCGAAATCAGACATAAACCGTCAAAAAAAAATAAGACCAAACTAAATACTGTAACAATCAAGTTGTTCATGAAGATGAGTCAGATGACCCACATATAAATAATATTTACACATGTATCACATACTGACGCGTTCTGTAAAAACTTGAAATATTAAAACACACACTAATGTAACCTTTTGTTTTTAACATCAATTCTTGTGATAAACAATGGCATCCAAGAGAGATGTGTAAGCTAATAATTCCTACACAGAAATTATTGTTATTTTTCTTTCCTCTTCCACGAATTAACTCAAGGAAACACCGAAAGGAAATTCCAATTGCATTACTCAAAACACGTCAGCGACCAAAGATAGACAACACTTCTTCATACATTATATGTATACATACATACATACATATATAAATGTGACATCTTTTCTCGCATACAACATTTATGCACGAGAGGGGGGAATAAGATGCACAAAAAAAAAAACAAAGTGACGCTGGTGATCGAAACAAGAGAGATTGTGGTCCCTGGTTGATTGAAAAATCAATGGGATCGATCGGTGATCAGAATTGTGGTTGGCACACACGTTAAGATGCACCCTTTCTATTTTACATGAAGGAAGCAACACATTGCAATGATGAGCATCTTCATTCACTATAAAACACCACGTGTCACGGTATAATGAAAAAGGGCCAATCTAGCAAAACAATTGCCACCATCATTGATTCAGAGAGCTACTTGAACCCTGAAACAGTTGCAAAGAACCAACTGAGCATCAAATCCTAAAAATGTCACTTCACATGGATGCTTGGTTGAGTTTGTCACATAACTATATATATAAAAAAAAGCCTTATTTGGAAATTTTTATTTTGTTTTTTCTTCTTCTCTCCTTACAAATCTGCTGAAGTACTTATGATCCGTGATTCATTGTCTAAGCATTTGACGTTAAATTTCTTCCACGTACTTTTGCCCTCGTAAGTCACCTCTTACATTCCTTAGTGTTCATTTAAAGGATGATACAAAGTAAACTAAATTAAAAATTTTTCACCTTTGAATTTGTTTAATTACAGTACAATACTAAATGCTGTTTTAATATTCATATTTTCACTCATAGGTCTTTTTAATCAAATTTAAGTATACGGATTTAAAGCCAACTTCTGCCGGAGAGGGGTTCACCTGAAATGTCATGTCTAAAAAATTACATCTTTTTATTGGCAAATCGAAACTCTAAAGGAATGTTTGAGTGTTTAGACCTCAAAATATGCACAATTTAGCCGTTTTTGCTTCTTTTTTCACGAAAACTTTTTTTTTCTATAAAATAAACATGTTGGGAGGCCCCCCCCCCCGTAAATTTGTCACTGTACACTATTTTGCGTTCAAATCTTCGCTAATAACAAAACGTTTTTTTATAGATAACTTGAGCTTAATAAAAACACTCAACACATTAATGGTTCTACCAGATGAGTTTAAAATTTCAAAATCATATTCTTTACATCTTTTTTTTTATAATATTTACATGACTCATCAAACATAACGATGTTGACATACATGTCTTAACGTTGGCGACAGCGTTACAAAATCAATCTTACTGTACTGAGTGACAACAAAAGTCCTATTACAGTGAATATCTCAGTAATGGTAAATAACCTCCAAAATATTTGGTGCATAGTATATCGATGTTGCAGTGGCTACATGATGGTTAAATGCTTAGATTAGTTAAATGCCTCCCCCCCCCCCGGTTGTAATGTTCAGAGGCATCAAAGAGATCTAAAATCGACCCGTAAAAACGGAATTCACAGGCGAAAGAAGAACGATGTCACAGGAAAGCAAACTCAGTGGCAGCTGCAACAATACTGTATACCTGACAATGAAGAAGCGGAAAAGTGATGAAAATGTTATGAGAAAACCTGATAAAAAACTAATGTATATGTGTTAATGCGTCACTCTGATAGGTGTTCCCAAAACTTTTTCATTGCTTTTTCACAAATACATTGTCAAGTAGGGTATGTTTGTTGTAGCTGCCTCTGCTTGCTTTCCTGTCATACCGTACTTCTTTTGCCTGTAACTCTTTGTTTTTCACCAGTCGATTTTCTATCTCTTTCGTGGGTTGGCATTTTTTCGTGAATACGTTCAGCTTTGTAATTCACATATGGAGTGTAGGATGCATATTAAAAAAAAGTTAATAATTGGATAACCAATTGCACACTTCCGGTAACGTTATTGTAATCTATATCAGCCCATGGCTGATATAGATTACAAAAGTTCAATCAGTATTTTCATACCACTAACGATTTTAGAGATATTTAGCAGTGACTAGACGTTTGCCTCACCCTGTATATTACACTGTAACGGAACTTTAGTTGCCACTCTCTATACTACAACTCATACAACTGTATCCTATTAGCAACGTTAAAATTGTGAGATTATTTCAATTTACATAAAACAAATGCTTACTAATATTTTTGTAAATTTCGAAACTCAAAAAACTCCATTAACTTTAATGGGAAAATCCATCATGCGTTCCAAAGAACTTTTCTAATTATTACAATATCAGACGAAAAACTAAGTTAATATTTTTGTTAGTAATGATGACTACCGGTTCATAAATAAAGTACGAGTCGTTATTTACTTAAAGTACAACTGTACAAACTACTACACATAACGAAATCTGGTGTCGGTAATAGTCACTAACAGACCACATATAGTAGGCTACTTTATGACTATAAAGCCATCCGAATGCAATACATAAATAAATAATTATAAATAATTATTAAAAACAAGTACTTGCCAGATATTAAACGAAAATATACTGTGGTTGAGTATATTATGTAAATCATATGAGTTATCTGCGTTTACTATATAGGTCTATATATTGGTTTAAAAATATTTTGTTTTATTATGGAAAGTGTGTCAAGAAGAGAAAACTGGTAGTTTTTGCGCGATTTATACACATCACTGTATATGAAAATATATTGTTCATACAACAAGTTGTTCCCATAACAAGAGTGTATCTGCACCAATTAAACTCGTTGTATGAGGCTCATCTGCACAGAAATAACTATGGTAGTAATGTTTAGTATTAATAAAATGTGCCAGTGATGCATTGCATTTCTGAATGATATGTGTTGATAATTTGGGATTTAGACTTATTTTAAAGTAAATGTCACAAGTTTATTTACACGTTAGTGTTAACTCAATGTGTGCACCAATTACAGCCCTGCAGAGATCAAAACGAAATTTCATCTCAAACTACATTTATGTTTAGTAGTATGTATTGCTTTATGGCTGCAGTTATTCAATGACTTTGCACAGGGAAAGCCACTATTACAGCATGGCGCGTCTGCACACTTGTCCATCAGATTGCGTCTGTCAGTGGTGCAATCTGATGGACACAGACTAAAACTTGAATATGCAGTAGTACTGTATAGTAGCTTCACAGATATGCTCAAAACACCACCAAAAGTGGTGTCCAAATAGAAAATAAATTTTATGTGAAACCCCAAAATTCGTTTTCGGACATCCCGTATAAATAACTGCAGTCAAGAAACCATTCAAGAAGAACAGGATGTGCATTTCGATAAAGCCTGGCAATATCTGTCAACATTATAAATGAGTGCAAAAACACTTTTGCCTGCTGCTTGAATTGACTCATCACAAGAATAGTTTATCTTTTTTTTTTTTCAGTCGCTGTAATTTTTCTACCACTTTATCGCCATTGCATACCCTGGCAAGTTTATCGTTCCAACATTTTCATTTCTTCGACTATTTGCTTCACTCAATTTTGTTTCTTTTAAATTATTTTTTTTTTCTAATGTGGCACAAAACAAACAAAAACCAACACAAAAAAACAAAAAACTACAGCATGTAATGATAAATTGAGCACGTTACTGTTTTTCACGAACAAAAACAACTTCAAACACCAAGTAATGAAAGTTTAACTATTACATACAATGCCTTTTAATTTGGTACGACCTATCACGAAGATCAACATGTAAACATGATTGGCATCATTTTGACACCTCTGATCAGTATTACAGCCTTCAATTATCTAAACCATCAAGTGATATGATAATATAACAACATGACAGCTTTTGATAGAGTAGCAGTTGTAGTAATGTAGAGGGTGTCCGATGAGTTTGGAACAATAGAATTTTTATACCAATCGAATAACTTGGAACATTCCAAACGACCAATTAGTAGCAAAAAACACTAGTCATTCTTAACATTTTTTTCAACTAAATTATTCTGTATGTTACACATTCATTAATAAAAGAACTAGTTTCATGGTTTTTGTCTCCTTTGCCTATGTCTTCAATTGAATTTAATTAACGAGAAAATCATTTTTTGTTTGCACAAAAGTATTTTTTCGAATGATTTCACAACTCAGCATTTCTTTTGAAATGATTGTGACAGTTTAATAACCGACGCTGTCAGTTCCATTTTGAAATGATTCGACATTTACGAAAACACTGAAAGTGAAAATACCAAACCATTGACAGAAATTTCCAAACCGTGCCCTTTTTTTTTATTCCAAGTTTATATTTCCAAATAATAAGTGTTTTCGACATTGTTATACGCCGCCCACATAGAACACATTAAAATAACAGTGTCAGTACCCAAATCTATTAGAAAAACGGTTGAGTCATGATCTGAGTCTTAACGGTTGAGTCTTAATGACTCCACACTTTACATCAAGGAACGATCCCTCGATTTACACTGAATTGCAAAATAAGAATCCTAAGGGTGTCCGAAAAAAAACTCCAGAGTTTTAAACAAAATTTACTTTCTATTTGGAGCATCTTTGATGGTGTTTTGAGCATATTTGTAAATTCAAGTTTTAGTTCAATTAATATAGATCAGACAGCAGCAGTGACAAACCCTATGACCTGTACAGACGTCGTGCTGCAGAAATGGCTCAAGAAAACCAAAAGCCAGTGAGTGAGAAAAGTCGTAGAAGCCATTCCAATAGACGGTAATACAGTGAAATCCGGTTATTAAGCTCACTTTGGGACTGGTGCTTTTTGATAACAATAATCGGCTGATAACTTTAAGCAACGGATAAAAATAAATTTGTGTTTTGAGGCTTACTGATCATGATAACAATAGCCGATTGATAACATTGTGCACTGTATCCTGTTTTGATCTCAGTAAAAGTTGCGATTTGTGTACACATTTGAGTTACACTGACATGTGAATGACATTTTATTTTCAAAATTAATATATGCCACATAAATCACTTTTTCAAACATCACTAATTGACGTTTCATTTAAAAGTAAGTGGCTTTTTCGGACACCCTGTGTATATACACAGTTCCATTGGATTTTCGTTCGAATTTGAACGAAATCCACGCCAAACCCTCATTCACGCCAAACCTCATTGTCGCCAATGTCCTCCAAAGCTTTTAATCCACACTACGATAAAAATAACGACAACTACAACGCCGATAATTGATGATGTTGCTCGAGCTTTTAGAAATCAATGCAAATTCGGAATCCACTTTCTGATGGAAACGTCAATGGTTCTGAATGGTCCGAATGAATGGAGCTCCTACTGAGCCAATCTCCCTTTTTTTCATCTTGATGTGCCAAAGATTGTCTCTTGCAGCACCACGATGGCTAAATCCACCAACCATACCGTAGGTGCCACGTTAATGTTGTTAGTTCTACAAAGTTTCTTCGATGAATACACACATATGGTGGTGAAACTTTAAAAGCTGTAATGAATCATTTACGTTTTATATGTACAAAAGAAATTAAAGCTCGGGCATCGTTCTATGGTGATCACCCTTCTTTTTGTTTGGTGTTTTTATACCTCAATAGAAAATGGCTGGAAAGATTCAGGACCCCCTAAAGAAATTCGATGAAGCGTGCGTTTCTTTCATCTTACAATTTTTTTTTTCTTTGGAAAATAAAAATTGTTTCGAAAACTGTTGAGTTCTTTTTTTATATATATATATATAAATATATTTTTGTGACGAAAAAGTTGAAGAAAAGTCGGAAAGAAAAACCTCTGGAACATATCACAAGATTCTAAAAGAAGCAATCAAGAAACAAGGTTAAATTCCTACAAAGGAACACTGCTCGAGATCTGAACCGACGATAAACCATGAAATCCATCAGCTAACCGAAAAACTCAATTTCAAAGATAAAGTAATACATTTAGAATGTGATAAAAAAATATTCAAGCTTATAATCTACAGGGTGAATCTGATCAGGTCTTTTCAGCGTAATAGCGTTCGACGGCAATGTCTATTCACTTAGCACGAGCACATACCACACTGAATATCAACCTTTTAGTTGAACAGAAATAAACAACTGGTGTTTGTTGATATTGAAAATAATCAATTATAATGATTGGAAAGAAGAAAATTCCGATATCGAAAAATACAATTGCAGATACCAATTTTTTTGAAAAAGTAAAACAGATTTCTTTACACAAAAAAATATTATACACACTATACAGAGAGAGATTCAGAATAACTATTCCTAACTATCGGAGGTGATAGAAGGCATGCAATGAAGCAACTTTTAATATTAAAACTATAGTCCGGAAATATTTCCGTAACAAGATACAACCAAATCACGAAATTTTTATAACGTATGATGATACATTGTCTCGATAGTAATAATCATTAGCTGGGAATTGAACGCATGCTGTCATCTACAGTCTAGCCATGAGAATAAACTGTATTGTCTAATGTATCAAAAAGCATAAATCTAGAAACGAGAACCATAAATTTTCGCGTAAATCAAAAACCGAATAAGTCTAATGTAAAAAAACAAATCGCATATATATAAATAAATAAATAAATAAGCAATTTAAATAAATAAATAAATAAATAAATCGAAAATTGCAGAAATCAAAACTGGAATTACGCATAAATTGAATACCGAGAATGCATAAATTTTAATTCGCATAAATCGCAACATCCAAAAACCAAAAAATGGATTTTTTTGCGTTATGTACAGTATGTTCATACAGTATATATATGTGTATGACAGTAGGCTATATAAAGAGTAGGTTTAAAAAACATTTTTAATGCAGCCTACTTGTTATATTTACTCAGGCTTATCATAGTCTTGCTTATCATCCATCTGAATTATTCCAAGACAGGATTCACCCCCATTTCAGCTTTGATTTCATAGCTTTTTCAATAATTAAAAAGATAACTTCTCATCTCGGATGATTAAAAATAAAGATAAATATTAAAATCCAAAAACGAAGTTTAATCCCCACAACGGGTTTCTCGTTGGTTTAGTTCTACTACTACTGTGAATCAACGGAAATTCAAGAGCTAAACTTCCTTTCGAAAATGCCTAGCAATCCGCTCTCGCTTCAACCTGTTATTGATTCAATGAATTGATGGAGAGAGCACTTTGATGTGCTGACAGTCACTGTCTTGTGAAATTGAATTACGAGCTAACCTCGTTAACGCTCACCATTGTTGTCGGTTACGAAAAGACTGTAAGGATTTGATACATAGGAAAACGGTTTGTCAAGCCTTTCACTTCGTTGCATACCATGAACACAACAAAATGGATGGTTCATTCCAGGAGAATTAGAACAATTACACGTCACTTGTCATGAAACAGTTTGGATCCCGTAAGTTCCAATGTCAGAGACCGGAGTTTATTTCGGTTGTTAAATCCCAACACTAATCACCACTGTGGGTGGTGGAAACCGTAACAGCTAAATTGGATGTGGATTTAATGTTGGGATTTAACCACATGTGAAATAACAATCACTATAAGGATGTGCAACTTCGATCAGTCCGGTGATTGGAAATGATTGGTCTTCCTAAACTTGAAAAGAAACAGTATAATTTAACAAACCTGAAATTCGGAATTAATGAAAGTTGAACCATTGTGGATATGAAATTTTTATAAATTATTGATGGTTTGACTTTTGAATAAATTAATGCTTTTAATCCACTTGCTGATCATCTCTTATAATGAAAAATAATTAAGTTTTTATAATCTTTATATTAGCTTCACTTGTGAGTGAGGAATCTGGGACTTGAACGTATACTGCCATCTACAGTCATTTATGTGAAAATATACTGTATAGTCCAGAGCACCAAAAAAAAAGCATAAAACGAGAACCGCATGAGTCCTTCGCATAAATCAAAAATCGCACAAATCAAATGTAAAAAAAAATTTGCATATATAAATAAATAAATAGAAACTTGCACAAATAAAATATGGAATTACTCAAAACTCATAAACCAAACATCGAATTACTCAACGATCACATAAATTTAAATTCGTATAAATCGAAATTCACATTAATAAAAATTCGCAATAAATCGAAACGTGCAGAAATAAAAAATGGAATATCTCAAAACACGCATGAATTGAATTTCGAATTCAATTCAATTCGTGTAATTTCAATTTACTCAAAAAGTGCATAAATTTAAGTCGCATAAATCGAAACATGCAAAAATCAAAAATGGATTCTTTGCATTATGTCTGTACGTACAGTATATCAGCATATGACATATATAAGAGTTGAAAAGCATTTTTAATGTATTGTTTTTTAAATGCTGATACACTATGTACAATAAGTGACAACAAGTAATCGTTGGATACAGGCGCGTATACAAACCGAAGAGATCATACACCGCATAAAAGGAACTATCGATACATAATATTATACTAACAGATTACATCTTTTATCGATACATATGAATATAAAATCATAATATAAATAAATTACAAGATGAAATTCCAATTTTCGATTGAATTTGAAAAATTAATCAAAATGTTTTGTTTTTTTTTATAACTTTTTTCGATAATCCGAACTTTATCAAACAGTTTTACGTCAGGTCATATTTATCAGGTACAGTATCTGATGAATATGACCCTTTGAAAGAGTCATGACCCCCATGACCACATCCCTGTATACGCGCATGGCTGGATTTGGATACAATGGTTAAAGGATTTAATTAACTACTACAAACACACACACACACAACCTGACGCAAAGACCCTGAACATACGTCGTGAATTTTCAAGTGCTTCCGTGATTTTATTTGATATTTGAAAAATGTGCACATTGTGGATCCATATTGTTCTCTCAGCGGCTTCAGCACGTTTTAGATAAATCGCTCAAACACGTGTGGGGTTTCAGCGAGTTCTGCATGTTTTTGTTAAATCGCTCGAAAACGTGCTATTCTGGTGGGTGAGCTTAGCACACACTAGGATTTGCATTATCAACATGATATTTGTAATGTGCAAATAAAAGTGTATCACATTATCACATTATATACTACACGTACATTCGTTATAGGATATACACAAAATCACAGTAGCCAAATACAGTACATTATTGTACTATTTTATATATTACATTATACTTTGAATAAGTTGTGATGTTGTGTTTTACTCAACTATTTTCTTACTTTTGACTTTTAACTGAATTGACGGCGAATTGTAGATTCGTGCAAATGTAAACTATACCAGCAATCATTTAAATTTTGAACCATTCGCAATGTCGATACGGATCAATAAAAATCAAATAATCTGAAAATCAATTCCATTACAAATAAAAAGGATATCCATCTATAAACATTGTTCGTGAAATTTAATAATCGCTTGAGAATGAACAAAACCTATCGAATTTTCAATAACACAAAATTTAATGCAAACTATCACTACTGCATCCTTTAAACAAATGTAATACGCAACAACGTTTAATTAACTTTTTTCTTTTCAGCTATTCTATTCCGAGTTATATCGATATTCTCATCGGTATTTGAGAAACCAAACACTCGAGTTTTGTAATTACAAAACTGCAGTCATTCTTTTGTTATCGATTTTTTTTCTCACTCCAGTTGAGAACGGCAGCGTTACTCAAAAGAGAGATACTCGTAGTTCACCAAAGTTCAGCATAAAATGGAGAGATGACTGACGCTCGGAGGAAAGGTTTAGGCATAGAAAACTGAAAACTTTTCCTTCTAAATGGATTTTTGATGTTAAACGTCAAACACAACTTTTAAACACTGATAAGAAATTCCATCGAGTATTGTACCTGGTTGCTCGAAAATTCTTCAGGTAAGTAAAACACAACATTTACCTTCGTGGTTGCACCAAGAAAATCAGGGCATAGAACAAGTGCTATTGAAAAGTTGAATCAATAAATAGCAATTTCAAAAACCAAATTTTCGTCCTATTACACATAGATTGTATGCAATCGTGTATTGTTAGAAAATTGGTTCAAACGTTGCAACGGTGAAATCAAGCTGGTTGATGTAACCATCCGCTAGATGTTAAAACTTTACATACATTTCCGAATAATCTTATATTTTCAACATGTACGTTCAAGAATGATCTGATATGCTAGTGTCACTTTCAAATATACATAGTCAACAAAGTTGACATTTAACATGCATGCATAAAAATGTACAATCACAATATTCATCAACCAAAAGAGGGGAGGGTGAAATTTGGTACTTACCAAATGGCGTTACAGCAAAGTTCGCATGCAAAGTTGGTTGTTGACAAGTTTCTGCATCACGCTGGTTGTCAATCATCGTCATCTGGGTGTTTGCAGAACAGTTTTTCGCTGTTGATACTGCCGGCCACATTTTGCAGTCACCACTACTACTGTTCACGGTTTTTCGAAGTTTCCAAGTTGTTCGCACTTCCAAGAGGGAAGTTTCAAGAATAAAAATCCCAACATCATGAAAGAAAAAAACCGCAACCTTTTCAGGTGGATGAAAGCGTGAAGAAATTGGTGCCACAGGCTGAGATGACTGCATACGTTGCTCTTTTGGAACCCTATAATGAAAAGGTAACGCTTCAGTATTACGACAGCTACCTTATTCAACCATTGCTTCTCATTTTACCGAAAGGTGAAAAGACAGAATGACGACTTAATGTGTTTTTTTTTTTCAGCACTGATGAAAACATGAAGTAAATTGAATACAGTACTGCTTTTTGCTTCGTAACTCGGGTGTGCTGGGCTACACATTAAAAAAAAAAATAAAGTTGTTTTTATACGAACACAGGGAAGCAACACCAGATGTTACATGTAAACTCTATTTTCTATTTTATACCGAGACAATGAAAGATGATGATGATGATCATGACCCTATGTATGACCACAGTATAAACTAACAAGAAACCATTAGAAATGCCGTTAAATGACCG
>JAQIWH010001342.1:0-32759 GCA_034695005.1 Cryptops parisi | reverse complement strand
CTTCATTTCATTGCAGTTAAATAAAAAACGCGTATTATTCAAACTTGAAATTAAAGTTAGAATAGTACTTACAGTAGCACTTACAGTAGTCTATTCTGTGACTAATAGTCCTGTGACCAATAACCCTATGACCAAAAACCCAAATGACCAATAGTCCTTATGACCAAAGGTCTTTATGACCAATAACCTGTGATCAATAGTCTTATGTATGACCAATAGTCCTATGACCAATGGTTCCCAATTCGATAGTACTAGTATATCCGCTGAAAATAAACCAACACGCTACATTCGACATTTTAAAATAATTTATAATAATAATGATCCATATCTAGGAATGTGTAATAATGACCTAGACTTGTGCATAAACGCTGTAGGTGTAGCAAGGAATAGTTATTCTGAATCATCCTGTATAAGTAAATTCCTAGAAAAGGTTTCAACAGACAACAAATTCAGTCACTTGTCAAAAAGCGCATAATCGCATTTTTCTTTTCTATAACAAGCATCGGAAAGAATGTTCTCATCGCATGTCAGCGAAATAGTATATAAAGTCGAGGACTAAAATCAAATCAAACAATGAGTGCTGTAAATCGATTATTAACGTCATTAACACATCATTAACTTATTGAATCAAATTTTTTGTCTGTTTGTTCGGAGATCACGCAAATAAAACGGGCTCATCAATTTACACGAAAACACGCAAAATCGGTAACTTGACAACGTAGGTTACATAAACAATGACATATTATAGTAAAGTATTTTACACATTATACTTTAGTATAATATGTCATGCATAAACAAAACATACAAAAATTTTAATAACACTCAATTTCATAAATATAAGAATTCAAAAGTCGCGAATTTGCAATTGCCACATTGTAATTACAATACAACACTGCTTCCTCGCGAATATTGAAATTCGCGAATATAGAAGACTGTTTGTACTATCGTTGCGATATGAAACTTCATCCACGTAACATACTGTATATACATTATACTATACTTGTATAGTGAAAAGATATACTATTATTTATATATTAAAAAGACGAGAAAGTATTGATGAATTTTTTTTCCATCATTTGAATTCATTCGTTTTGATGCAAACATCTTTTCACACACATAAAAAGAAGCAATCCTCCATAAAGAAGAAAAAAAAGGAAAAAATGTACAGAAACTAAAAACTTCTTTTAAGGTTTTTCTATTCGTTAAATGTGCGTGATAAAAATCATTCACTTGGAAAAAATTCGTTTCGTCCTATTCAAACAGACTCGCTTAGCGATGTTAATTATACGTTGGGCCAAAAGGATTTTCGGGCCAGACGCTTGTAATTGTAAAGTCTATATATTGATTGAACGATGGCCGCGCATCCTAATGTTCTCTTTCCATCATCCACATTATCCTTCGATCTTTTCTCTTCCTCGAAAATTCTATTTCTGTAAACGTTCGATTTCTTGTTATTTTTTTTCTTTTAATTCACTTTTTTTTTTCATTCGGAAAAACGAAAATATTTTTTTTGCTGTTACAACATCGGAACTTATCGTTGGGTTGAAGGTTAACTTTACTTTGAAGAAAAATAAAATTCGAAAATAAAAAAAAAATAATTAAAAGTTAAAAGTAGCCTACAATGGGGTCAAACATTGTGTTCGATGGGGCGAAAAAGTTTCAATAACACGTGAAATGAAGAAAGTAAACAAAACTTTCAAAATATCGAATTAATGAGATTCAACATCAAAAGGATAAGAAACGAAATAATAACATATAGAAAAAAATGGATTGTTGAGTTTACATTTTGTATTTCGATTGTTGATATTTTATATGTTAAACTAGCAGAGCCCTAACGCGCTGCTGTTAAGAATAATTATTTTGCCATTAATTTAAAACTTAATTTTCATTTAAAAAAGGAGCAAATTTCGACGGTATTCCAGTAGCATAGTTCGGCGGTAATTAAAATGCAACAATCGGCGACTATAAACAAAATACTACTGTATATTGAATACTATATTGAATATTGACTGAATACATTATATCCTAACTACTAGTGATAATTTCGGTTTGCTGGTGTTTAAAAACTTCATTAATCAAGACATACATATTGTATAGACGTACATGCTGTACTCAATTTGATGTGTAAAAGTCAACATTTTTAAGGACATTTTTAAGGTTTAATTTATGGGATAGACTCACTATTCCATGGATACTACTTCTTGAAAAGTTGAAATTAATGTTTTAATTTTAGTACAAATTTTAGTCAAGCAGAAGCCCAATTGGTGTATAAAGATGTTTAAACCAATCATAAGCAAAGTGTTGTTTACGCAAGATAAAATTCACAAGAGAAAGTTTCAGACCTCAACTGTAGAACTTTACTTGTGCGATATTACATTATTATAGTATCTACACGGGTACTGTATGAAGTATACTACTTTATATACGTGTGTAGTGTAGACCCTACATGATTTTCTATACTGTGCGTATGCATGAAAGACAAGTGTGTCTTTCACCATCTTAAACTGTACAAGTATATAATATACATGTTCATATTTAGTGTCAGGATTGACACTTCTTATCGGAAATTAGAACAGCAGAAAACCATCTATGTATAGAAATCTACTATTAGAAGTGCCAATGCCACGGATTACCAGACATCGTTTGGACAAAATCTTGTACCATCATTTTCTGAAAACATCGCAGGAATTCATTGGTAAGCAGTACAATACAACCAGCCTTATTCACACTGTATGATTGATTTTTGGCTTTGATGCACCCATAATTGATCGGTCAGTATACTCAGTGTATACTCAGTATATTTCAAGATCGACTTTTAGGGGGGGGAGGTTTATGAGATTTCATAAAAAAAATGACTAAAAATTACGTTGTTTTCATGACAAATCCAAGCCAAATGAGTGCTTGAGTATTTTTAGTTCCCAAAAAATGCACAATTTAACCGTTTTTTGCTTCTGTTTTCTTGAAAACGTCCATACAACATTGAACACGTCAATGAATTAAACATTTTTTGGAAGGGGTTTTAAACCTCTTAAACCACCCCATAAATCAGCCAGTGATAGAGGCTATTGTTAAAAAAAAGTCTCCTGACAAACTATGAACATAATTACTACCACAATAGTGGCTAATAGTATGTAAATAAAGACGGACAAAGTTTTATGCAGGCGTGTTTATAGGTTGTGTTGTAACACTACTTTATCATGTGCCTTATTATTTATATGACGGGCCTTTAAGTTACCTGTCCTCAAAGTAACATTGCTGTCATTTAGCAACGTAAATTCTGAGAATACTCATCCCATTATGTAGATGCAACGCCGCCATTTAGCAACGTGAACTCCGTGATTGACCATATACTACAGTAGTATTATACACACGATTGTACTACATTATACACGACATGAACTATATATTTCATATACATATTGTACATACACTTTAATATCTACTACACCGATATCTAATTATTTTTTGGATAAAACTTAGTGACTGAATAGTATTTCCCTTCACACTAACGTTTCACCTCCATGCTACAGGCTTCATCGTATAAACAGGTTTAACGGTATAACAAAAAATAATATACAACAAAACCAACAAAAAATAAAATAAAACAAAACACATACACAAAAAGGAACGTCTTCTTTATGTCTTCGTTTACTTTTTCGATATAATTCCTTTTGAAGCCTTTAGTTAGAACGAGGAGAAACGTTGATAACAAGGTGAAAAAAAAAATTACCCCGTAAGTTTACATTTAAAAAAAAACTTACAAAAAAAACAACAAAAAACAACAACAACAACAACAAAGAAACAAAAACCGAACTTCAAACGACTTCGTCAAAAACTTTTCACCAACTATGGTTATCTTTAAACACCAGAAGTGACCTTTCTTTCACCAAACCGAACATTCACAACAACTTCAACAAACTTTTTCTTTTTTGTTAACAACAAAAATATATATATACAGTATATATATATACCACTATCATCTACAACAACAATAACGATAAAAATAAAACAACAAAAAAAAATAAAAACTACAATAAACCTTCAAAACCATTTCCACTCACGAAAATGGGGATACGACCCTTGTAAATAACAGCCTCCACCATACAAACAACACCCAAAAATTCAACTCGCCAATTAGGTTCAACACGCGAAAGGAGAAAAACATACATATATATAGTGGTATAATAGTATATATAAAAAATGTGTGGAGGGGGAGAGGGCAAAGAAGGGGGTGGTAAAGAAGAGAAAAATTGGAAAGAAATAGGAGAGAGAGAGGAAAAAAATGAACATTACGCTGGGTGAAAAAGATAAGGGAATGGGCGTAGTAGGGATACGAATGAAAAAAAAAATAGTAGGAGGAGAGGGAGGAGTGTGTTATATGCATTTGGCTAGACTCGGGCAAAGTGTTAAACCCCAACAAGAAGGCGAAAATGGCGTCTGGTGCGTGGGCGAGAGACCACTGGGATGCGCGATAGGGGGCGCACGAGGTTGAATTATTGACGAAGAACCCCTCTCTCGCAATCAAGGCTTCTGTTCCATATTCGCGCGTGTAATAAAGAAGGTAAATTGTATGAAATATTTACGAGGGTTCGGGTACAACCAACGTTGCCCGAGCGACCCAAAAATTGCGCATGCGCAGATCTTTTTCTCGCGACGGGTGGGGTGAGGGTATATGTGGGCTTATTATTTTTTTTTGGTCTATTGTTGGGAAAAGTCGCCATGACAACAACCCCTAGAATGTATATATATAGGAAAGATCGAAGAAAACGGCATTGAAATGTTACTATACAGAACAATGTGGAAAGCAATAAAAAGAGGGAGTAGTGGTGGTTATATAGCCCATCCCAGTTATTAACAATGAATGAAGATACGAGAAAGTACACAAAAGTATTGGAGGAGGGTGAGATTTTATTTCCGAAAAGCACGCGAATCTGTATAGGAATCGATACTGTAAGTAGGCTATATTGAAAAAGAAATGACACCACTAGTTGCGGCATTTGTCATTACATTAGATTAGTCTTGTCTATGCGCTAGTCTTACAATTACAACAGCAATGCAATTGTCAGTGTATTGATGTTGTGCAATAACTATTTGGAAACCAGAACCGTTTAATATCCGGCTTATATACAAACAGTGAACATTGTTCTACGTGACTCTGGTGCAATTAACCAATATTAAAATTGAAGGGCCTGGTGTAAAAAGGTGTCATTTTCACAATTTTGAAGAAAATGTTAAAGTTAAAGATCTAAACTTGCTTTGTTGTCTATGGGCTACTTCACACTTATTGCACTGATATCTTTAAATTTTAAGTTCTGCAACTTCAACATTACTTAAGACAAAATAGGGAGAAACACCAAAACTTCCAATCTTACTGACCAAAAACGTCGGGAGTAGTTGGATATGCACTGGTCTGTAAGGTAGGAATTTTATTTATATTTTGTGTGTTTTTTCTTCCCTATTTTGTCTTAAGTAACTATCTTTGCACATATTGTTGCAAATATGCGCTACGAAGTTAGAACTGCACCTAACATTCGATAAATGCTTTTAACCTGTAAGTCATTTTTGACAAAAATGTTATATAACAACCTTTTAACACCAGGTTCTTCAATTAATCTCACAGTACCTTAAGTGTATCTATATATAAATATTAGTCCTTTCGGTAACTTAAATATATGTTCTTCTAGCATTTGATTCTCTAACACAAAGCTTCTTAATTTTGTTTCCATTAGGGACCCCCTTTCACCTGAGAAAATTTTACGCGGATTCTATAAATAATAAATATACAGACAAAACCATTACATGAACCCATCTTTCACTTTGAATATACTGTATTATAGAAATACATGTAATATCTGAAAACATCACACACTCGTTTTATTTTTTTTTATTCATTTCATTTTACCTCCACATCCAGTTAAGACCTACAGTTTAAGAAACACTGCTCTAACATTTGGTCCTCTCAGGTAACTTAAATATTATCTATATATAATTAAGTTCGCGTCATACTATATAATTTAGTTCTTGTCAAGTCATCTAACGTATATAAAATTAAGTTGTATATGTCCGCATGAGTCGAACACGATTGAAGCGCTCTTAACAAAAGCTGAGGGTAACTCCCGGTGTGCTTTTTAAAATTGGTACCAGAAAGCTGACAGATTCGTCTTTTGTATTCTCCCTACCCCGAGATTTTGCTTACGTTCAGTTTGATTAATCGATTGGCTCTTTATTGGTTGATTAGCAGTGGCATTGTTAGGTAGAAGATTACTGAGAATGAATCAAGGGAGGGAGTTCACTGTTTACACTCACGTTGTTATGGTTACGTTAACATTTTATTAATTTAACCAGAAGGGTATTACCCACGTCGACGTTGTTATAAGTAAAACTATTTTTTTTTCGATAGCATAAAATATCAATCTAAACAATGGTCACATGCGCAAAATAAATCTATCTTTTATTTACACAATTGGCAAGTTTATATTTGTACGTGTGTCCGTCTGGTCTATACACTCCTAAACGGAACGCTCTAGCGATACACAATGATTACATGACTTTCTTCTGCTAATTTCTAGGTAAATTAAACTATTTTCAACTCTCAACGTATTACGTGAAGGTAGCATATTAACCACTTAGCAACAAATAACATTATGTCACGATGGTTTGGATTTAACGTTATGAACACTGCAAAAAAAAACCTGATATTGTTTCACAATTGTCAGTTTCCATGGTTTCAAAACAAAATAAAAAACTCATGTACAAAGCATGGGCTTAAGAACTAGTTAAATAAAGCGTGAATGATTCATAATACATATATAAAAAATTAAAATATATATCTGTTTTCGACAGATATATATCTGTCGAAAACCACAAAAAACTCAACATGGAGTCAATATCGACTTCCGTTTTAAACGTAATTAATGGTCCAATTGTTAGTCGGAGATTCGTCGAACACAATAGGGGGGTCTACCAAAGTAACTCTTTGATACAAGTCTATGGATTAATGAACCCTAAGTAACAATGGCGCGTGTGTGTGTGGTATTTGAAACATGGTCCACGTTCATCGACTTTTGTGTTTGACTTTGGTCCAAAGAACAACAAAACGCATCAGGGGAGCGTAAGAGTGGCCTAAGGTCAGGTTAGGTTCCGGTTGTTTACACCCAACTCAGTTTGGTGCACCCATTTCGCACATCACTTATCAGACGTCGAAAGAAGTTTTTGAGCGCACGCGTCGCTTTTCACGTTCTACACACACAATCGCGCGCATGCGCTTTCGGATCGCGCTAGGCCTTGCTGTCAGCTAATTGCATTAGGCCTGGAAAACATTAGCCCGCATTAGTCAAATTTAATTTCAAAAGAAACGTGACGGTTTACGTCAGGTCTCGACCGGCTTTCTAATTCGTTTAGTTCGTATCAGCGCGGTCGCACAGACTTGGCACGAGATCTGCGCCTGCGCTCCTTACACCAATCGATACAACTTCATTCCCCCACCACCATTCATTCTATCTCTCTCTTTTACCCCCACCCGCCCTCTAACTTTCATTCCTTGTTGTGTTTTTTTTTCATACGTCGATTCGCAATAACCTAACAACATTCCATTTCCTACCTAAACAACAGCTGTCGACTCTAGTAAATATCACTTTCTTCCGATAACAACAAATATAAGGGATGACATCGGATTAAAAATAAATAAAGTGAAAAAAAAAATATGTTACGATGGTAGCTTATGCGAGAAATTGCACAAGCGTTTGAATGATTAAACGCTATCGATCATACAGGACGTCAAAAAACTAATTTACAAATGAATAGGACTTTGCCTAACGTCAGTGTGTAATGCAGTGAAGTTTCAACATTCAAAAGTTTGCAGTAGTAGGGCAAAGCCCGATATTTTTTAAGACCCGAATCAGACTTAGTGAAAATGATCACAAATTCAGTTGAATTTTTGTGAACTTCAAACATAATAAATGACAAACAAGAAATCTTGAATTCATACGAATTCCTTATATGCGACACTCGCGCGAGTATTCAAAACAATTACAAAGTTTTTCTGTACACTATTCGCTACTCAATATTTTTTAGTTGAAATCTAATTAAAGGTTATATTTAAACAAGTACATTAAATTTTTTTCATAAGAATACGTTTTATATACAGGGTGAGTCTTTTATCGTGACGCAACCAAATATTATGAAAACAGAGAAAGAGACAAACAAATGGTGTCAGGCAAATATTGTTTGTACACCCTTCCATTTGCTATTTCATTCCATCCATAGTGCTATTTCAATGACCTTGAAATTAAATTTTACGAAAATCCGAAAAATTGTTAAATTTTAAACGATTCGTCATAGGTATGAAGTCATATTTAGAAAGTTATAGCCACGACCCCATTCAATCAGAATCCACTTTTGTTTCATTTATTGATTTATAGTCGATTTATGCGAGTTGTGAGTTATTCAATTTTTGATTTTTGCAATTAATGCAAATTTTAATTTATGCGAATTTCAATTTATGCGAAAATAAGTTAATGCGATCTTTCAGAAATGTGTCATTCAAGTAATCCTATTTTTTTAATTTCTGCAATTTTTTATTCGATATGTGCGATTTTTGTTACATTGGACTATGTAGTATACGTATTATCGTAAACGTCATTAGATGGTAGTGTACGTTCAATTACCAGCTCACTTACTCACTCACAAGTGAAGCTATACGACTTTAAGTGTAGCTTGTATATAAAGTGTATAAAAAATACTTTTCCGTTAAATGAAATTGCCGCTGATGGCGTTGTTAGCTACTACTGCTTGTTGTGTTGCTGATTGCTTCTTTTACTGTTTTTAACTATTCTCAAACTAACCTAAAGTGAAATCTAGATCCATATTACATGTATATGTTAGTTAAAAATGATTACCTAGGTTAAGTTAGCTAAAAATAATAAAAATAGCAATTAATAATACATCGAGTGATATAAATAAATGGCGGTAGCCACTAATGCCACCAGCGGCAAATCCCAGTTAACGGAAAAGCATAAAGAAAGTACAAAGTGATAACACCAGAATTTCAAATTACATTAACAGAAAAAAAAAAGTTATTTTATCGGAAGTGAAGAAATGTTCACTAATGGCAAAATTAGTCACCTTGTGTTAGAAATGAAACATGATGGGAGGAGCTATGGCGTGAGTAATGGAACATTTGTAGATGATGGCCTTTCTGTTTTGAATGGATTTAATTTCGATAAGTGGAAAGGAAGAAACTGATTTGAATGGTGTGGAAACTTCAACTCTCGCGACCCTTCAATCGATTGATGAATAGTCTGCATTTTAAGCAAATTACAATGAAGATAAAACTCAATGTTGTCACTTTCAACATTTCCAAACGTTACTTTCCCATTAACAAAATTCACATACATAAACCTGCGTTGTTTTTTCTCTACGTACTGTATTAAAGCCAGCGAGCGCTTACATAATACATTGTATGTTAATAATAATGTTGTTTAATAAACGACAGCGAGAAATACTAGTTAATGTCTGTTATAAATTCATTATAACATTAGGTTATAATAGAGTTAACGTGAATGAACTCGGATAACATATTACATAAAATTTATATTTTAATGACGTATCCCCATTTACAGTTCCACGTGAACGCAGTAAGCTATACTTGTAAATGCATTATCATATCGTGTATTTCTCTCGTGAATTTCCAAATATAACTAGATTACATATTGAATGACGCAGAAAATGTTACCTCAATCATTTTAAACTACTGTAGGTTAAAACGTTAACTATGCTGAATAATTGAAGGTTTGCCCGGAATAACGTTGCATGAAACAATTTATAGTTTTGAGTAAATGGCAAAAAAAGTATTCAGCAACACATTGATTGTCACATATCAGGTGACCAATTTCGAAGCGATATGTGTATGTTTTAGATAGGTATGAGCTTGTCTATTGGTGGCACTAGCTATGCCCATATATGAGGCACATTTTTCCATAATAATCTCAATATTGAATTTTTGTAACATACAACGTTATTCCGGGCAAGCCTTCAATTATAAACTTAAACTACAACCTAATGACCTAATCCATTAACGTAATCCGGATGTTAAATATTTCATACAATACAAAAGCTAAGTGTCTCTTTCTTCATCTCTCTCTGTGCCCCTTTCCGTGCCTCGATGTTTCCATGACAACAACTAAAACAAACGCAACCATAACATAACATAAAATTTGTTACCATACCAACGCAAGCAGTAACTAATGATATGAAGTAAACATAAAACATTAACCAACAAATGTTGTGGAAGCAACATGAGATAAAACATTAAATGACTGTAACGAATGTTGCAAAGCAACATGAGTTGAATTGAATTGAATCAATTGCCTCCCGTAATTTTTATAATATTGTTCGAATTTACCTACAACAGAGTTCATTTTTTGGACATTAACAAAAATTTTGATTTATTACAACACATGTATGTATAAATAATGTAATAAAGGATGTATGAGTAATACATCCGTGTTATGCTACTCTTCCGGAACGCATCACCCACGTAAAACGAAGGTTACATGTTATGTACAAATTCAGTTCAGTGTACAGTTTTTTTAATATATCGTTATCGTTAAATGGTTTCATCTTAATAGTTCATAAAGTGTTACACACAAAAGAAAAAATATACAGTAAAGAAAACATCAACATTTAACGAGCCTAACTCTCCTTTTTACGCATTTTACTTAATCGTCAGTGAGTGCAAAGTCAATTAAAAGTGGCTACGACCACCATTTTCGCTGAAACTAAAATCGAGTCCATAAAATTAATCGGGCGAAGAGAAAACGAGTCTCCTTACGCTAGGAACACGACCCTGGACGATGGCGTGTGTAAATATATAGTTAAGCAAGCTAAACAATTCCCGGATGTGGGGGAATACTGACAATCCAAAAGAGGGGAAAAGAACAGAATGTATGTGTGTTGTATTATAGGTATGTATATATATGTATGTTTATATAACTATGGTGTGTAAAGAGGTAGGTGGTGGTAGCACACTTGTCGCCCGTGTGCCTAATGGGATTCAAGTGGGTGATGATGCTAAACACTCGCCGCGTCTCGTTACCGTCGTGGACTGCAAACTGCTAATGAGATTAGCAAGTTTTAATCGCGTCATAAATATTCAGCAGCCGGCTCGCGCTCAGGTAAGATTACGGGCGCGAATAATTCCAAATTAGCCCAACTCCGAGGTGGCAACACGTGGCGCGAATTTGCCGTCGGGGAAACCGATCGTAAAAGACGACGACGACGCAGGCGCTACGACGACGACGACGACGACTCCTTTTCGTGATGGCTGTTGCACGTGCCACTGCGACGACTACCATCGAAAACGCCATTTCGCAGCTACCCCCTACCTGCACACACACACCACCTTACTAGCACAACTACTACTATTCCACTTATTTTTTTCACGTCTTTCTCCAAGAAAGACGTGAATCTTCTTCTTCGGTTCCGTTTTTCGCGCGCTTTCGATCTTTGCCCGTAAAAAGGTCGTTCGGTCCCAACGATGACGCGAAAGGAAAATCGTTTAACGACACTCCACCGCTCTTAATGGTCCGATCATTAATGAGAGAAAAGCGGAAAATCGCAGTCCCGTGGACATGCTCCCTTAAGGTTAAGAACCAGAAAAAAAAAGAGTATGGAGTCGAAGTACACGTTTCAGTAACGTAAGAAAAATCGTGTCAAAACAACCATTAGTGACACATTAACGATGGCAGTGATGAGAGTTCTTACATCCCTCGAATGACACCGCAACAAATAAATTCCTAATCGTTTCCACAATTTTCGCGATTTAGCTCGACCAAAGCGTTTTGACGAATTAACATTAAAATTCTTACATCATACTTATTAGCGTTTTAGTTGACGTTACACTCAATATTAACCTAGCGAGGGCTTTCTAATTACTGATGATAATAAAGAATGAATGATGGTTTGAACCTCACACACATTAGTTATATATATAAAAAAAGACTAATAGTTCAAAGTTTCAAAAATTCCCATTTTAAAGTGAACTTTTTAGTCGCACTTCAGCATCTTAACACCTTAAGAATTTTAAGAAACTTACAACAAGGAATTTATTTTCTTGCGCTACACACTGTAATTAGAAATTTACTTTACGTGATTCACCTAACCAATTATTCGTGTAATATGAAGTACACTATGTATAATATATGTACACATGAAGCTAATTAGTCGTCAAACTTGACATTAGCTAGAGACTGTAATTGAAAATTCAATGAGTAAGGAGCTTGTCTAGTGGAGGGGAAAAACTTGCAAATACGTACTGTACAATATAAGAAGGCCACTGCCTTCTCACTGTGAAATGTAGATCTTTTTCATTGGCAATTAAACAATTAAGTCATCAAGTTATTTATTTTATTTATTTATTTTAATAACACGGTCAAAGGGGCCATACAACTGAAAATTAGAAAATAGCTATCAAACAAATCGAAAATGATTATATAACAAAATGGGTCAAAATTATTGTTCACAAAATTTGAAGTTATGCAAGTTACTTATAAATAATTTTGCTATGCAGTGAGTAAACTCGATTCAAAAGCTCGTTATATTGCGAGAACATATTTCGCTGTTATAATGAATGCAATATTATAATGCAATATTTATTGTTTAATGTTATCAGCCGGTTATTGTTATCAAAAAAGCACTGGTCTCAAAGTGATCATAATAACCGGATTCTACTGTATTTAGACGCATTCCACTCGTGCCACTAAAATTATGGATCTAATAACAGGAAAGCATAAACAACAGTCTATGTCTAATATAAATTAAGAAAACAAATAATCTTTTTCTACTAATAAAATCTTGTGCGTAAACTTTCAACAAATCCCTCGTTTCACAAAGAACGTTCCACTTTCCTTTCTTTGAAAGAAACCACCTTCTGTGGCGACCATCTTCATCTCTCACCGGGTTAAAGTCTTTTCGAAGCTGTGCGACGATGAAGTTGTTATATCCATTTCGCGTTCGTACCAAGCCAAAACTCTCAACTTTGTCGAAAGAAAACCTTTTTTTTTTTCGGAATTGCCGCACACGCTGGTCGCAATTGGGCCACAAATCGCGCAACACCTGGCATGGAGCTATAAGGACCGCGGCACGGCTTGGGATTACAATCCACAGGCCCGTGACTAGCTAGCTAGCTCTTCTCTTTCCCACTTCTCGGGACCAAATAGAAAAGTCCAGGTCGTGGGACCAGCTTCTAATGGCGTCTAATCTGTCGTCTGCAAAATGGCCCCGCCTTCGTCGCGCCAGATTGTGGCACTCGGGGGTCTTCGACAGCGGCTCTTTTCTGGCCCACGGCCATTAGGTGGCGCCGCTCGCCTTAATTAAAGCTTCACCGTCGTAAAATAAGCGTCAGTTGTGCGGGGGTGGTAGTGGAAGAGTGGGGGGAGAGGAAAGGGGGAAGTAAAAGAAGGCGTGTCGATCCTCGAGGGGGAGGAAGACACTTTCACCTTCTATCCTCCTCCTATAGGTACACCTTCCTCTCGTGACCGAGTGCCTAATTCGCACCCAGGGACGATGCAGTCACCCCGTCGCCCGGTGGCGGTCGTAAAAAAATAGGGGGAGGGAATGAAAAATACACCTGATTATTATTAACGCCAACAGGTATATACTGTTTTACTCCTCGCGGCACATTTTCGATCGATATATACTAGTAGGCAGCCATTTGACTTTTTCGACCCCTCCCTCCAACCGCATCGTCCGAAAGTTTGTACAAGACTCTCTTTTAAGGTTCCCCAACGGAGAGCTGAAAAGTTGACAGTTAACCCCCAGAAAATGCAAAACTAGCTAAAGGTGGAGGGGTTATGGAAAAAGGGGTGAATGGTTATAATAAACTGAAGAAATGGATGTCCAATTGCGTCGTAAAAGGATATTAAAACCCTTCCTTTTCGGTCAAAGTTCATCGATTAACGTTTGCTGGTAAGGAAGGCGGTGCATTGTTGTTAATTTTTCACCAACGATCGGGTGGTCTAAAGGTCACGTGGATCACCCGCCAAATTCAATGGGGAGAATTAAGGTAAAAAAAAGCGCAAGGTGTAATCTAAATGAAAGGCTAACCACAGTGTTTAAGAATGTTAAAGCCAATCGAACTAATTAGTTTGTAGCGGTGAACGCACTTAACAGTTTAATTAAATTACTAAAAGGTGTAATCATCAAACAAAGAGGAATTTAATTATCGTATTACTAACTTTAACGTTGTAGATTCAATACAAGCTAGGTTATATTACACATCGAATCTAATCATTTATAACATCGATTCATCATCCGTGAAAATAAAAATTAATTTCCAGTATTTTCCTAATGAAATATAGAAATCAAGACGTTTTTCAAAGAACTACCAACTTGTAACGAGAAACTTCTTAAACGGGAAAACGTATTAAGCGGGTACGGTATTTCAAAACGTTTCGTAGAAATTTAAAAATTGTTGCTACGCATTTAAAAATGCGTAGCAACATTAAAAAACTTTATTCTTATAACAAAAAGTGATCTCATATGACATATACCTTGCGATTGCAAGCTCAATGCCCCCTTGTTACATGCGATTTTTGGTGTGGCAAGTCGAGAAATATGCGAACCACTGTGACGTCAGTTTCTTACCAAAACAATGAAAACTGACTGCGCAAGAAGCTGACGTCACATTGTGCACAAATTGCTCGACTATACGAAGAATTGCGTATAACAAAAAGTTTAAGGCCACCTGACACGCAATTTTTAGTGTTGTAAGTCATGGGAAAGTGGATCAATTTGTGGACAACTGTTAACGTCAGCTTTATGACAACCAGTTTTCATTGATTGAGAAGAAGCCAACGTCACAATTATCAACAAAACGCCAAGTTGCCATGCCTAAAATTGCGCAACTCTTGCGTGTAACAGGAGGTGTTTAGATGTTTTTCACGAAACAACATTTTAAGCGGAACACTTCTTAAAAGAGAAAACGTATTAAGTGAGAATTTGGAAAACATCTGTAGAATGTTCTATGTTTAGTAATTACATTGCAACACGTTTAAGGCGACTCGAAGAGATCTCTTAAATGGGAAATCTCTTAAACATATGAACATAAACATAAACATATGAAGCGCTAATTTCGAATTGTAATCAGTTGTATAGAACTATATAAAAAATATTTAATAATATCAAATTTAAAGATAAAATTCTTGTTTTTTTAAACAAAGCATTTTCATTAAACATTTATGCAGATGTTTGCAAATATCAACTTTGAACGCCAAAAACTTTCTCAAGTCTTCATCTCGAAAGTTTTTTGATTAAAACCTCTCGACTCATCTTAATTTCCTCAGTTCTGCTTTTCATATAGAAAAGAAAAAGAAAAACACGAAAGAATTGCAAATCTTTCATGTTTGCCTAGAATTCTCAAGTGCTTCGACACATAAAAGCAAAAAAAAATCGTTGATAAAAAAATAAAAAGTGGACGGAAAAAACCCAGAAAATGCAAACACTTCTCTGCGTGAAGAAGAAGAAGAAGAAGAAAAAGAAAAAACAAACTCAAGTCTTGTGGTATAGTTCTATTAAAATTTAATACGAAAAGCAGCGCCTTGATTTTGGCCTAATTGGTTAGTATCTTAATTAGCATCGAATTGCAAATTTTAATCCCAAAAGAATTTGCATTGCTCTAGGTGTATTGCGTGTTTACGAAGGGAATAATGGGAAGGGCCTTTAGGCTTTCAATTGAATCCGGGACGAGCAAATCAATTATGTCAACAGGACGAAATGAATTCGCAAATCAACAAAATCAACACAAGTCCATATTAGTCTATTAGTCGGATAGAATGCCGCCTCTTGTTGACACTATCGATTCCATCAAGTGGTATTACAAGGCTATTTTCCACACAAAACTCCTTAGTACTACAAAGCCCAAGACCATTTCACGTCTCAAACATTTAATTTGTAAAAATCATTACTTTTTATGTACGAGATGGTATCAAAAAATAAGTTTCACTTGTGAATAAAAAGAAATTACACAATGATATAGACACGCATTATGTATATCAGTGTAAATGTACACCTTTTATTAATTTATACAACATATTTGTTTAATGCCTGTAAACACTTATTGAAATGCGTAATTAACTTTTCGATATCCCCACTGACCAATTCGCTAGAGTTTTGTGCAGCCATTTTAGGGCCTCCATTTTCAGTTTCATTGTTTTGGAATCGTTGTGTGTCTTTATTATCGTTGTATGTATGTATACGTATGGATAGGCATTTGTTTTTTGATTTTTGATTCAGTTTGTTTTTGTGTGTCTATTTGTGCATTATATGATTTCTCCATATGTTGTTTATTTTATGTTGTTATCATCTGTAAATAAGTCCTTTTTATTGGTTAATATTGTTTGTATTTCACCATCTTGTCTCTCTGGGACGTAAGGAAATAAATAAATAAATAAATTATTTTCGTTTGTCATTTTACCGAAAAAGTAGTTATTTATTTATTTATTTAAAAGATTTGCACCCACAGGGGGTTAAAAACAGACAATTACACATACAAACATGAAATCAATAACTAAATAGCATTCACAAAGATTTGTTGCACAATCAAAGATGTTCTCTAGAGGAACACGAACACTGGATCCAACACCGGTAAGTAAGTTAAAACAATTATTACATCAAGTTAAAACAATTAGTACATCAAACAGTAAAATATAATTATAAAAAGATCTCCTATAATTGATGATCTAGATAATATTCAGATATCAACGAGTTAAAATGGGAGCAACTGATAATGCATTTAAAATTTGAACAGTCAAAAACGGTTTTGCGAGTTTCGTAGGGAAGTTCATTCCAAAGTTCGAAGCAGTCGCAAGGGAATCTATTTCTCTGGAACGAAGTGATATTCACAGTAAGAATCATTTTAAAGTGTTTAGTTCGCCTGGTGGTCTGATCCTTCAGCAAGAACTGTTCTATGAAGTGATTGGGGTGCTGCGGATTACGGAGGGCCGAGCTCAAAGCCCGGATCTTAGCAGTTTTAATCAGGGTTTTAATCAGGTTAGAATTCTATGTTTGACACAGAAGGAAGTAATCGACTGATATAACGTGAGACCAAACAAAGTCCTAATGCAGCGATTATATGCTACTCTTAACTTGATGACAGAATTTCTGAAAGGAACACCATATTGGGGTCTGAAAATTCACAATGGATTGTACATAGGCAGCTAGGACAATCTTTCTTTCTTCAAGGCTGAGGATACGCCTCAATCTTTTTAACAGAAAGATCTTAGAAGCCAACTTTCCAACGACATTGATGAGATGCTTCCCAAAGTTCATCGAGCCATCGAAACAAACACCAAGTATACCAGCTCCATCTGGACATTTATCTACATTTAATAGCTGTGTTTTTTTGTCATTCAGTATCATGTTGCGATTGGCATACCATGATCTCAGGAGTTGGAGATCACTGCTGATATCAGATTGAGTCTTTTCATATTCACCCGGTTTATATTCGTATAAGAGTAATCAACATAAGTTTGCAGGATGCAAACATAAGTTGCAACATAAGTTTGCAGAATTTGCATAAGTTTGCTAAAGGTAATTTAATGATGGAACACATAAAAACATTGTAACATTGTATAATTACTATCATGTCCGATTCCACTGAATCTGTTAGAGAAGTATCATCAAACAAAGACACTGTAGGAGGATCAAGACCAAGATGCAATAGATCGGAGAGAACCTGCCTCCTGGGCACGGTATCGAATGCTCGGGAAACATCCATTTTAAGCAGAACTGGGCAATGTCCCCTTTTTAATATTCCGGCAATGTTGATCATTAGAGACTGGAGCAGATAATCAACGCTTTTGCCAGCAATCCCAACAAAAAAACACTCCGGAAGCTTGGTACGTAGAAATTCACCAACCAATCGAAAAAGACAGTGATCAGCCACCTTTGAAATCGTTGATAGGTTGGCAATGGAACGGAAGTTTCCAATATCTTCAGGATTCCCTACTTTGAAAATCGGTATTAGTCGCGAAATCTTCCATTCATTTAGGTACATTCTATACTGTATAATGCAATTAAACAGGTGTGTGAGCAAGTGCATAAAGTGAGTGGGAAGATTCTTTAGTGTCTGTAAAGTGATGAGATCACGAGACTCTGAGTTTCGTTTAATGGCTCGCAGGGCAAGGACAACATTGTCAATGGTGAGCTCATCGATGCCTTGAAACACAAGGAGATCATTTTGAGATTGATTCAAGACTACAGTGTACTGATCATTATCAACTTTCAATGGATTATTGCTAAGCTCTAAAAATTTAAGATAGTGAGTTGATTTCAGGAGAGGTTGATACTTGCTTGATTCTCTTTTGATTAATTTCCATAGTATCTGGGACTTGCGTTCAATTATCTTGACTAAACTTGTACGTTTCGCAATCGTAATCGCATGTTTAAAAGTTTTATTTGCGAGTCTAACTTCATCAAGTCCAATAAGCCCTTGTTTGAAGTTGTTGCGCATATTTTTTTTGTGCTTCCAGGCTGCTGCAGTATCTTTTGACCACCAATGAATACGAGGTGTACATGTTTCTGGGGGCCAGGTGAGGCCAGTGACCAAAAGTGCGGAATGAATAATCTGTTTAAAGTATTCAGATATGGCATTGGGATCGTTTAAGGACATCAAAAAGCCAAGGTCTACACGTTCCAGACTATTCTTAAATTCCACCCAATCGACCCGCCCATAAAAAGAACGCAGACGCACTGGTTCATGTTCGGTAGGCTTTGGTTCACCATACAGTGGTGGAACCCATGAAAGTAAGAATCGGATCGCCATATGATCAAGTTTGGGTAATTGTTGCATTGGGTGAACATACGCAGACACATCTGATTAAGAATAAATATCTGATCAATTATATTGGCACTCGTGTGTGAGATTCTAGTGGGATTAAGAATTATAGGCAGAAGGTCTAACTGACAAAGTGACCGCATGATATCGCTTCTACTATTAGTAGGCGACATGTTCGAATTGAAGTCGCCTATAACAATATTGTAACAGTCATCACCTAAGTACTTTATGAGACAGTTAGTGGCCTGTGATACAGAGATTCTAGCTGTACTGTAGATTACTGCAACACGAATTGGTTTACTGAATAAGTGAACATTGACAGTAAGTATCAGGAGGTCCTCAAATTAACACGGTAGGCTAGCCATCGAAGAGAAAACAACCTGCTTAACATATAGGCAGCAACCACCGCCTCGGGACGTCCGGTCTGCCCTGTACAGTTTATAACCAGGTATAGCTATCAGTTCATCGGGGAAGTCAGCCACCAACAACGTTTCAGTAACTGCAAGCAGGTCAAGATGAGACGAAAAAACAAAAGCTGTTAAATCATCAATTTTAGTGGCTAAGGACCGTGCATTTACATATCCTAAATGAAGAAGCTGTTCTTTGTATTAGCTGTTTGGCATTGGTTCATTACATGGCTTTTTAAGCATGTGCTATTAACAGAACGCAATCCTGTACAAGAATTTTCTCTATTGTGACACTCATCTGAGCGTGCGGGGCCTCCGTGAAGGTTGGGGTTCGTTTCGGTAGTCAGTCTCGGGAGGATGTTCACTATCACAAAGTAATGTTGGATTGTGTCCAACAAACGGCGCAGCATCAACACCCTGTGGCCACGGTGCCTCATGTACCCAATAGTCAATATCATTTCCCTCTATACGAGCATAAAAATAAATAGAAGGTTTTTTCGACTTCGTCCACCATCGATCACACTTAAGTACTTTTGCTCCCATAGCCGTCAAGACAGCAGTCACATTTGCCGCGGTTTCATGATCTTGCAAATTACCCACCCTCAATCGCAACGTTTTTGGAGGGGGAGGTTTGACTGCTAAGTGACATTTGGAGAGTTTCAAGAGAGATCGGTCTGATGCAATTTGTTCCTCTTTAGTTATACCAGTACCTCCATGCACTAATACATGATCACGTTGTGAAACACTTTGTGAATCACTTTGTGAAACACTTTGTAAAACACTTTGTGAAACACTTTGTGAAACAAAATGTTATTCACGTTCGGCTACCACTTGTTCGATAAAATGACACGCCAAATTGAAAGATACCGGTAATAATTCCAAAGCAATGAAACTGAACAAAACTGAAGCGAATTCGTCAGTGGGGGTATTGAGAAGTTGCTCGCACATTCCAAATAGTGTTTACAGGCATTAAACGAATATGTGTATAATTAATGAAAAATGTATCTTTACACTGACATACATAATGTGTTTTTATATCATTTTTGTTATTTTTTATTCATGGGTAAAACTTGTTTTTTGATCCACCCTCGTACAAAGTTGATCCTACAAGATCTAGTCAAATTCTAACCATAGATGCTACGCATGAAACCACAGCAAAAAGTCCATATGATCCGGAAATACATATCCATTTGCATACCTACAGCAAAAATGACATCATAGATAGACCTATGCATTTGTGTGATTTAAAAACATTTGCGTGATTTGCATCTATTTTTAAACTCTTTATATTATCTTCACCTGTGAGTGAGTTGTGAGTTTCTACATATAAAAACAAAACTACTCGATAGATTTTGATGAGTGAGGTATCTGTGGATTCGTCTTAGTGTATCGAGTGTCATTTCCTATATGTTGTTAATTAAAAATCAATATAACTAAAGCTATATGCTAGTATATAAAGAGTATGCTTAAAAAAGAATCTTTAATGTACTTGTTTAAAAACAAAATGGTTCAATAATATCTTACATACATTCCAGAAGTTAACTCTTATTTTTCATCTGCCATTTTATTTGTTTCTCTGTTTTTATTTTGTTGAATTCTGGTGTCAATTTGGTTTATAATTTATGTTGTTGACTTTACAATTCTGTTGACTTTATCCATCTGTGGACTTTATTCACTTGTCATATTGTAATCTGTTTTTATTTTTCTTGTCCAAAATTTGTGTCCCTATGGGACGAAGAATTAATAATAAATTATAAATAAATTTTACATTGTGTTACCTCAGAAGGAAAGCGTTTCCAGACCCATGTCTTTTTTAAATTTGTTTTAGTTTATTCGACCTTAATGGTCGTCTTATCGAATGGTCGTAGGTTTCTTTTTGCTTTGTTGTGATGTATAGCATCTGTGGTTAAATGTGACCTTTAGAAACAACCTGTATACAGAAACTCTCGATTAATGCGAGTTCCTTATAAACGATACTATGCGGTGAAAACATTTATCTCAGATGCTCGTTATATAAGAAACATTTCCCTTATAATTCGATTTTGTATATTCACTCTCTCACGCCATCACTCACAAGTGAAGCTAATATAAATAGCTGCATTACAATCAACTAAAAAAAACCATACGAAATGATACAGTACAGTTTACACAAAAATTAATTTTGCAAAGTAGGCTTAAAACCCAAGTTCAAATAAGGTACTAAGAAAAAGTTGATTTTTTTCACAAGATTTATATACGATTGTACAGAACTGGATAAGACTCGGTACGGAGAAAAAAATTGAGTTTGCGAGAGGGTCACACAATAAGCTGTCTCCACTTTCAATGAGAAGAGTATAAAGATGGAATCGAAACTAAAGGTTGTAAAATGGCATTTGACACTTTGGTTGATTTCCCAACGGATGAGGTAGCTTAGGGATTTCGAATTCCTCCACTTTTTTTTTTTGAAACTTTTTTAGTTTTTCTTCAACATAGACTCACCGGATCAAATCGATTTTTCTCCACCAATCATCAAACCGAGAGAGAGAGAGAGAGAAAAAAGAAGAAAAAAAGTGTTACAAGAATCTGAAATTTAGTAAATTGCATTTCGATTCTTGAACTTGAAACTAGAAAATCTTCTCCATGGTTGCAAACTTTAATTTGATGGAAACTCTCAACGGAAAAGTAATCTTTGTAGCGAAAAGTTTTGATTTGAGAAAACCGTCTGATAGCGCCATCTATGATTACTAATTTTTAGCTGCGTTTGATTTATTAGGACATTTTAAATTTAAACAAATTACAGCAGTGTATTAACATTATTAACATACAGTATGAAAACTTTACATACTTAGCCCACTAGTATTAATATGCAACTTTGTTTTTGTTTTGATTTGATTACTGGATAATTAGCGCCATCTATGATTATTAAATAAAACTTTATTTCTATTAGTGGGTTTTTTTAATATTAACAATAAAACGAATTAAATTAAATTAATTTATATGAAATTATGAGTTCTATAACCGTTACAATTATATATTTATAAAAAAAAATATTTATAATTATACTACAAGAATTCGGTTTATACAAGGATCACGTTTCGCGAAATACTCGTATAAATAGAAAATCGCATATAGCGAAATTTCTATGTGGTCAAACTTCAATTCAACTATGTGGTCATTTTGAGTCACTTGTGTACCTCTGCAACAAAATCGTATAACAGGGACATTTTCTCGCCTGTAGTAACAAGCATTTAAATATTTTTTCATATCATAAAAGAACTCGCATTAAGTGAGGCCTTCTCATATTAAACTTAAAAATACAGTGAAATCTTGTTATTATAATCACGGATGATGTTATCAATCGGCTATTATTACGGTCCCAAAACATTTAGTTATCAGCCGGTTATTGTTATCAAAAAGCACTAAGTTTGTCCCAAAGTGATCATAATAAAAGATTCTTACGTTTTCCAAAAATTAAGCTACTGTGTACAGGGTGCTTCAAAAATCGTTTGCAGGTTTTGGTGATTTATGTCATAACGTGAACTCCGTATTAAAATTTGTTTCTATAAAAATCAACAGTAGTTTGTATTTGTGAATCTGCTTTTAACTTGACTAAGACACACACAAAAAACGATAACGGTTTTTTTTTGTGTTTTTTTTTAAAGTAAACTGTTTTTTTTTTCTGTAAAAGTAAACTTGCATATCTCGTTCTTTATATTTTATACATTATCACTCTCGACTGAATTTGAATACAACTTCCCGGCTGAGACTTGTCAATTCAGACGTTGACGAATTTTGTCCCCACCCCTCGTTCCCTTTCAATGAACCGAAAAGAAACGAAAGAAAAGTTTCATAAATATGCAAAGAGTTAACGGTAGCCGTTCCTTGTCGTCGTCATCATTAGGAAGCTTAATTATACATGGGCTACTTGCAAAAGCCCCGAGTTGTTTGCTAGGAAATCTCATACATACGAATGCTTTATACAAAACGTCTCGTCTGGACATGAAATGTGAATGGCCATTGTGCCCATTCACTCGTATGTAATGGAATATTTTACTACGGCGAAAACTTTTCAGAGGGAATTGACAAACAACTTTTCAACATCCTCTTAAGTCGAGAACAACTTGGATAAATTAACCATCGATTTCTGAGAATTAACTTTAAAGCTTGTAAAATATAAATTCGCAAGGGGGGTGGTGAGTGGTGAGAGCACTCTTTGGACACTCAAGAAGATAGTTTAAGAAAGTGCTTAAAAGTTGAAGTTGAGGGCAGATATAGCCTGAGGTTCAATCGGAGGCAATTTCAATGTCTCGAGCTTCGGTCAAGGCCAAAAATAATCATTATCATCTACAACTCTTTCAACCATGGTCATCCATCGGCCAAAGTCAAAAACTTTCACAGTTGACAAAACAATCGCAACCACAAAACTGACCAGATTCCACACTTAGCGCTAAAACCAGAAATGTTTAAATCTGTACGTGAACTACTCGATTTCGGAATAGTCATTAAATCAGGATAAATTTCAGCAATATTTTGTTGTTGTGTTTTATCTCTTGATGCAAAGTAACCGAGAGTAGGTAGGTATAGTATTTGGATTTTAACGAGATCACCGACTGGCCATACGGCTGTCATTTGGCCCTCAGACTTTATTAATTCAGAAAATACTGGAATGATGATGGGGGGCTAGGATGATGAAGATGTAACCGAACGAAATTTCTCTTTGTAAAAAAGAGAAATTGAACCATCAACCATGGTCATCGGCCAACTTCTGAAATTTTCACAATAGTTAGCAAAACTATTGCAACATCAAAAGTAACCATGTTTCATCTCTACTACTAAACTCATGTTTTTTAAATCTATACGTGAAAAATTCGAAAGTCCAAGAATTTTCACAGTTCACAAAAATCTGCAACAAAAGTTGCAGACTTTGCGTTTGAAAAAATGTTTGTTCAACTCAGAGTTTGTTCGGTACTCAATCTTTATGCTAACAAACAATGTATATAATTCTGGCATTGTATTCAATGCCAAACCTAGTTTAAGTAACGTATGAAATTAGCATCGGAATAGTAAAGTTAAAAAAAAAATTGGGTTTGGTTTAAATTTGGGCTCAAATTGGATTTTCTTAGAGAAAATGGTGTGACCTTAGCCAAACCAAAACTAAACTAAACTAACTTAAATTACTAACTTACTCCAAGGCTGAAATAATTTAACATCTTTGAGCTCTTTTTTTGGTAGGTTCCCGATGGCCTTCAAAGCTGAAATTTCGAGCATAGACAGAGGTTGTGGAACATTTTGTTGTAACAAAACGGGTCGAAGTCCAGTCAATATATACCTACAATTTATTATGTGAGCAGCCATTCATTGACAGTAAAAAACCGATCCACCGAATAAACATCTCAGCCAAAAATATATTTCCACATGTTTGTTTCATATTAATTTGAGATTGTAAACGAAGTTATCAAAAGTGCAGTTGTTTTTTAATTACTTGTTAAAAATACCCTCACTATGGACAATCAATTTTCTAAACGTTTATAATAAAAATCACAAATTTTTAAAACTAACTCCAAACGAAACAAAAAAAAACTAAAACTGAATTATTTTTTTTTTTTGGGCAAGAGCCATGTCTACCCAAACCAATATTTGAGTTCCCAATGATTTTCTTTTCTATCTTTTGTAAAGGGTCATTAGGGGGCGAAAGGGCGAGACGACAGTGGAGGCGTGAAAAGTCGACTAAGCCGCAGATGGGTTCCACCAACTTAAACCCTACTCACTCTTCTCCTTTTCTCTCATCATCATCGACATCTTTTCCCTTAAAGTAAGGAAAAAAAAAATTCAATCGAATGCACCTTTTTTTCTCTACCCTCAACTTACTACCCTCTCTTTTCCCTTTTACTGAGACGATAAAGACCAATAAGAAAGAGAAGAGTAAAGCTCGATGTTCCTCACAAAGAAGCTTAAAGTTTCGGGTATTACACACGCTTTCTAGCGATGTTAGAAACTACTACCCCTTACAATTTTTTTTTTACTCTACAACTACTACCACACATTTTCAATCCAGTAGTATCCACCCTCACTTACCCACACACCCTCCAGTCATCTACGACTATCAATCAGTTTTCAATGATGGCTTCTAAAGAAGGGCGCAAATTGCTCTTGCTGCTGGGTTGGAAATTTTAGACGTCTACAAGGTGATGATGTTCATGATCGAAAGCGATCTAATGCCTAATTCGACGTCTCAACACTGTCTATAATTTATAGCCAACGTATCATTATAACTTTATTTTTTTTTTATAATGATGAAATAAAAAAGTGTGGTGAAACTTAAAACTTTGATGAAAAAGTATCTTGTAATTTCTATTAAAGTGGTGCGAGTAGTATAACGGTTCGTTTTTTTTCTACCCTTAAAAGTGTGTTACACATTTTATTTTATTAGGCTATAATTTTCAACTACGGAGTGATAACAGTTTTTTAAACAAAATAAAAAGTTATTGATTTATGCGAGTTTATAATATCTGATTCATTAATAAAGCGTGGCAAGTATATGGGTTCGTTTTTATTTTATTTCTACGCTAAACGTGCTCCACATTTATTGAGCTATAATTTTACAATTATCAATTGATATAGGCCATTT
The DNA here is from genome assembly GCA_034695005.1 of Cryptops parisi. Lineage (NCBI taxonomy): Eukaryota > Metazoa > Arthropoda > Chilopoda > Scolopendromorpha > Cryptopidae > Cryptops > Cryptops parisi. The sequence goes on along the minus strand of JAQIWH010001342.1, from coordinate 6,913 downwards.
TTTTTATATAAAATTTAAAAAAATCCTCGATTTATGCGAGTTCGTAATATGCAATTTCATTACTAAGTGATGAAGAAAAAAACCTCCCTGATGCTCCTTATATATATAAAAAAAAAGTTTCGTTATTATGCGAGTTTGTACAGTAGTGTACACATGTCTGAAAAGATCTGCAGGTTTGTCACGTCATATGAATTTGGATAAGTTACTATTTAAAATTTTTTTTTGTGATTATAGTTTGATTTATTTATTATTTTATTTTTGTCCCATTGAGACAACAACAACAACAGTATAAACTACATAAAGTAAAACTAAACATTAGAATTTATTTCCAAATATAATAAGAGTAAATAGTAAATTTTAAGATTTTGTAATTGTTTTGGAGTGCATTCAGTCGCCTTTATTCTAGTGACCCAGCTGGGTTGTGTTTTTCGATTTACGCAAAGTTTCCTTGGAACTTCGCAATAAGTAATGCATGTCAACACCGTCAAAAATGTATCTGGTGTAGAAAGTAAGAATGCTACATTACATACAGTGAAACGCCCCTAAATATTTTAATACATTTTAAACGGGAAACGTTTTAAACGGACCAACTTCAAAGCATCATAATTCATTGTATTCGTTGTGATAATAAAATAAACAGTACAATAACTTTTAAAAATTAAGAATACATATTTCATTAAATATTAAATATAAACGTTTTAAGCGAAACATTATTTTAAACTGGGAAACTTCTAATTCTTAATTTAAAAGCAATATGTATATATTGTTAATGGCTAAAGAATGTTCACTTCATAAGTAGAAAAACGTTTTAAGTGGGTTCCACAATTGAACTTCTATTGTAGATCTTGCGTTACATGAAAAAAAACCCACATCAGAATTGAATATACACTACAGGGTGAATTAAAAGTCATTATACGCATTATGTTGACAACAAGTACGGTAATCTGATAATGGTGTAAGTACTAGAGTACATGACTATCCAATCAAATTGTTATATACTGATTGAGGTAATGCTTTTATGTTCATGAGATATTGTTGAATAATGTTGTGAAGATGTCTATTAAAGAAGAAAGCAATAACCTTTACAATGGTATTGTTGATTTTAAAACATTGCATCAGCATGTTAGATATGTATAACGATTTCTAAACTTATGGAATTTTGATGTCATGTTTGGATTTATTTTAAGCCAATCCTCAATCCCTTTCCCTCGTTGATCACCATGACCGAGTTAATAAAATAATAATAATAATAATAATGGATAGTGACTTTTGACCCACCCTGTATATTCAATCCTAGTGAGATTTTTAGTTTGTTTGTTTTTTACATTTTTTTAAAATTTTTTATTTAAAATATCCTAAAAATATTTTTAAAAAACCATTTTAAAAATATGAAGTTTGAAACTGGTTCTACAACTTATTAAATAATGAAATATGGAAAATTTGAAATCATTTAAAGAAAAGTATAATGGAACTTTCTTGCGGTATTAGTTAACAATGCATATGATGATGAATTTTTTATCGTTGCTTTTAAGAGTTGAAGAACAATCAATGTTAATCCATTTTTAAAGTCTTTTTTTGTAAAAAAGAAAAATACATTTTTGTATCATTGTTCTATCTTTCGAAGCTAGGTTCAACTTTGAGAAAAGCAAGCTCTTGTCATATACATTTTTATCAAAGTAAAATTTGCAAACTAATAAAAAAACTCCGCTTAAAAGTTTACGAAAATAATGTTTATGCCTTTGGTGATATTTATGAAGAACACGCTATAATAAAAATCAGAAAAACCATTTTATCATACGGTACATGTTTTCCCATTTGTATGGGATAGCTAACTCTATCGTCATCATCAACCTGATCTCACTTTCTATACATTTTTGAATGTTGAATCTTATCTTAAACTCGACGGGAGGCCTATCATGGGTGGTTGCCATGTCACGCCATCATCATTTGGCACCAACACGACATCATCATCATTGTCATCTCCAAAGCCATTCTGATGAAAGCAAAGGGGTGGCAACTCCTCACCTCCTACTTTTTGCATTGGTTGCCAGAAGATGACGTTGTTGAACGAAAAGGAAAGACAGAATCATGTAAAGTAGCTGTGTTGTGTATCGTGTTTACATTTTAGTGACATGACATGTGCAAAACTACACACAGTAGGCTACGTATATGTTACCAGCAATGTATCTAGTCTCTTTTAGCAAAATATGAAATAACACCTTGTATATAATTGTTTAAGTTAGTTAAGGTTCGTTTAGGTTAGTTAACAACTATTCCTCTAAAAAAACTGTTATGGCCTAAATCAAGGTCTAGCTTTAAACCTAATTCTAATTCTTGCTTAACGTACCTATTCCAATGTTGATTTCACATTGTGTCTAAACTAGCCTTGGCATTCTAGAAAATTATGTATTTTTTTCGTATATGTACATATGTATGTTCATGTATGTATGTATGTAAACACTACACATAGCACATATGCTGTATGTATATACTACACATACAATATTTATGTCAGGCGCAATACCTGAATTCGCTCATTGCGCGAAAAAAAAACCCGACCGCAACGTATTGTGGCAAAGTGAAAATGCTACTCGATTTTACAACAGCATTAACAAATACTGTAAATACCTTTATAAGACCAAATTAAAATTTGGTATCAGAAACGTTCATTAATCATTGGTTGTTTTTTTTTTAAATTGAAAATAATATTAACATTAACTTTGAACTTTAAAGTTTAGGTTACTTTAAGTGAGTTTAGATTAGCTTAAGTTAGTGTAGGTTAATTTAGGTTAGTTTGTTTAGGTTAAGTTAAGATAGTTTAGTTGTGGTTACCGGTAGTTGAAGTGATTCATATATTGGCATTCACTAATGACACACACACCACTTCGCGTTGTCACCGTTAGCAAAAACGACCACAACGAGTTGTGGCATTTTCATTTTGCCACAACGCGTTGTAAGCTTTTTCCAAAGAGTCGCAACACAAATTTCGTGTTATGGATGTTTTGCAAAAACCACAACACGTTGTGGTCGGTTTTTTTTTTTTTTTGGTTGAATGAGCAAATTCGGATTTTGAGCATGGCATGTACAAATATACATACATATTATTTATAAATGTATGTATATTTTTACATGTGTGTAAATGTGTGTTTGTGTGTGTGAGAGAGAGTTGTTTACGCGTTTCTGCAGTCTGACATTTGCGCTTCACTTGCCACCAATTTTCCGGCCTGCAAGCACGCCAGAAAGAAAATCCCTACCCTAGGTTTCGAGGTAATTTCTGCTTCTTTTTTCCACCCATCAAACTGTCTTAGGGATTTTTCCAACTTCTCTTTCTCACTATACGCCCCCGCTCACCCCCCCCCTTTATTTTTATCTTTTCATTCTATCATTGGGATGCTGTGAAAAAGAAGAAGAAGAAGAACAAGAAGAAGAAAAGAAGGAAGAAAGCGTCCATTACATCCACTCCCAGCCTTGACCAGGTCCGTTCACATCCGGAAGCAAAAACGCTAATAAGCCAACCAAAAAAAAAGATATCAAGATAATATATAAAAAAACAACAACTGCTTTCTACACCTCGAGGGCAAGGTCTGGAAAACTCTTCGAACACAAAAAAAAAAAAAGATATGAGAAAAGATGTAAAAAATAAAATAAAAGGTAAAGGCGTGTTCCTCCGCCCGCGCTTCCCTAAGGCTATCCGACTTGTGAAGCTTGGTTGGTGGACGTTCGTTTGTGACGTCATCATCATCGCCACCCCTTATCACCTTTCGCGTCGCTATCATCCATCCTCCTCGACTATTTCTTAGAAGTTGGATCCACTTAAAGGTTATGGAAGAGTTGGGATTGGTCCTTTGCAAAGTCGCGGTGATTATAATAATAAAAAAATGGGAAAAGCAAAAAAGGAGTCGAGGAGGAGTCGTCGGATGTCCTACACCCTATAGACATACATAAGTACCAAAAAAAATGAAGAAGCTATGTACATATAAAGGAAACGTGGGAATGTTAAAGATGTAAAAGATAGGTGTGGAATGAAGTAGTAAATCAATATTAAAAAAATGTTTTAACTGCGGAATTATTTTTTTTTTGGTTGATTAATTTATATAAAAAAAAAACATATACAGGGTGACACAAAAAATCGACAATGTTATATTTTGAGTTTAATTTCAATATGTGATAAATTATAAATCTTGATGATTCAAGTTTATTTTAAAAATAAACTTAAAAAATATATTTTGTATCAATGATTTTAAATTGCGACTTAATTAACACTGATTTATTCTTTTAAATTTGTGTAGACCTTTTAATTCACTGTATAGTTTAGTAGTCACTGTATAGTATATTTCATGTCTCACTTTAAATTTGTGTACCAATATTGTAGTTCATATAATTATGTCAATGCTGCTTGTGAAGAAATACGAATCCGCATTTTAATCTCAAATTTTAATTATTTTATTTATCATGTATCATCTTTTGTAAAATTCATTTTTTAAAAAAACACTTGTTAAAAAACTAAACAAACAAATTTTGTATTTTGACCCCAGTTTGTCGTTTAATAGATCAATTCAATTCAATTCAAGTATATAAATTACTATTTTGACTTATATACAGTATTTCTGGAAACCAATAAAATAAAAATATAGGCACAGGTACAGGATGACACAAAAAAATCGACAACAGAAGTTAACTCTCATGGAAAAATCTCACTAAATAAAAATATGTATAGGGTGTCCTAAAATATTACTATTACAATTTACAACTTGATATTAAACGAATGGAAGTAGTAATGATAATTTATGAACACCCCGTAGGCTATATAATGTACCAGTTAATATACGGTATTGAGTTTTCTCATAGAACAACTACGACTATTCCGTAAGACACAAAAAAATATACAGGGTGTCTCAAAATATGACAATTTTACATGTTCAAAAATCAGAAAATGTGTTCTTTCAATGTTTGATAATTGATCCATCTACTCTGTTTTACATTATCACATTACAACGTTGACTCTATGTATAGTAGTCCTACTAATATACAGGGTGAGGTGACACAAAAATCGGAAATTGGAATACACAGTAGCGTATTTTTTATATATTGAGTTTTCCTCTCAATAGGCGACAATCACAACATTACAACTTTCGACTATATGTATAATTCGAAAACTTGCTTAGTATACGTCTTTTAGGGGATTTTAAAAAATGTACCTAAAGCTAGTGGAAAAGAGTGACAAATGTCACTCAGTGATTGCCACGTCGCAAAATGCACTCAAGAAGGAATCGTTGAGAAAAGTATAGTACGAGTAGTCGATATTCCATTACGGTTTCTTCTCTCTAGGGTATAACTTATTTAAGTTTCATGTAAAATTCATGAGCGATGACATCGCCAAATTCCAATTTTCACAAACATGAAGATTCGATGCCAAAAAAAAAAAAGAGAAAAAATAATAAAAAAAAACTTTTTTTTTGGTAAAAAGAAATCATAAATTGATAATCGATTAGTTGATCTTACAATACTTACTACAGACGACTATGTAAAACATTCGATTCGAAAAATACAATCGATTTATCCGAGAAAACGAAACATTTCGAATAGAGATCTTCATAAAAATCCAATAATAACAGTTTGATATTTAAATGCAATAATACTACTGTATATATATTATCTCTATTTCTACTCGTAGAAACTCAAATAACAAAATAGAATTTAAATTACTTAAAATTAAATAACTCACTCTATATAAATCTATTGGATATATATTTCTACGAGTAGAGAAAAGATTCTGTAGAGTCTTTTAATATTATACTAATTTCATCAATTATTCACCGATCTTGATCGATGAATAGGGTTACTGAAAAATGTATACATAATACTTGTACTGTATAACTATAAATAAATATATAATAACACTTCAAATGTATATTTAAACTGAATGTAGATAACATTTCAATACTCATTTTCAATTCAGATAACACCCACCCACCCTCATAAATCATATTTGAAACAGAATAAAAGTAGTCCCCGATTTTTGCATTACGTTCTGCAAAAACCTCACATAATAGCGTACACATTGTGGAAAAAAGCAGCAGTTTCAGAGCATTTAGTCATTTGTTCACCAATGAACAAAATCGCATAACAGCGAAATTTTCTCGCTTATAACCAGGCATCTGGAAAACTTTTTCTTCGCGTAATAGCAAAATAACATACATATAAGTAAATTCGAATGAATTGAAGATTTCCTAGTAAAGTCATATTGATTCAATCAATTAGAATGAACATAAATTGTCATTGCTGCTCGTAAAGAATAAAACGCTGAACTGTAGCGACATTACATAAACGCAAACATCGCATAAATCGAGGACTCCCTTGTGAATTCATAGTGAATCAATCAAATTAGAATGAACATAAATTGGCATTGTTTCTCGTAAAGAATAAAACGCAGAATAACGTAGACGGAATGTCTAGCCACGACTATAACATTTCACTAATTCCTGTCATACTAAAAGTGAAATAAAGTTGACAAATGTCCACCATTACTAATCATCATCGGAACAGTCGCTCGACTAATCATGTTAAATCGATTGAACATGAAGAAATAAAACGACGACAACAACAACAAGTACTCTGGACATTGTCGGAATTTGCAAGGTGTCTTCCACTCGCCCCCTTCGCTACGACCAACAGCGGATGACCTACGTAATGACTGGTGGCTGGTGGCGCCGTCATGACGGTCCCGTACCGTAATAACGGCCCCCGCTCGCACGCCACCGAGCCGGGAGGTGGCGTAACAGCCTGGGGCCTAGCGACGTCGCTGGGGGTGCAGGACCCCAAAAAGCTGTAATTTGAAGCTAGAGCCTTATTACTAGGAGTCGCTGACCGACTCGACGACGACGACGATGACCAAAAACTCGAGTGGGGGCGG